>JAQZBX010103907.1:0-11007 GCA_029593785.1 Cabassous unicinctus | reverse complement strand
GATTTTAAGTAAAAAATATTCATGAGATATTATATACAGATAAAAGGGATAATTCAACAGGAATATGTAACAATTATAAATATATATGCACCTAACAGCAGAGCTCCAAAATATAAGAAGCAAATACTGATAGATCTGAAGGGAGAAATTGATGGTTCTACATTAATAATAGGACACTGTAATAATGGATAGAGCATCTGGTTAGAAGAACAATAAGGAAATACAAGATTTCAATGATATTTTAAACCAATTAGACCTAATAGACACATATAGAACACTTCAACCAATGACAACACAATACACATTCTTCTCGAGGACACATGGATCATTCTCCAGGGAAAAGCATATGTTAGGTCACAAAACAAGTATTGATAAATATAAAAAAGGGAATCATACAATGTATATTCACTGACCATCACAGGAATGAAGCTGGAAATCAATAACAGAGTGAGAAATGGAAAACCCACAAATATGTGGAAATTAAACAACATAATGTGAAACAACCAATGGGTCAAAGAGAAAATTGGAAGGGAAATTAGTAAATATCCTGAGGGAAATGAAATGAAATGAAATTACTTATGGGAGGCAGCAAAGGCAGTGTTGACAGTGAAATTTGAAGCTCTAAATGCTTACACTAAAAAAGAAAGACTTTAAATTAGAGACCTAACCCCAAAACTGGAAGAGAAAAAAAATGAGCAAACTAAACACAAAGTGAGTAGAAAAAGGAAACAACAAAGATAAGAGCTGTAACAAATGAAACAGGAAAAAATAACAACAACAAATAATAGATTCAAGAAAACCAAAAGTTGGTTCTAAAAAAAAAAATCAAGAAAATCAACTACTTTTAGCTAGACTGAAAAAGAAAAACAGAGAAGATACAAATAACAAAAATCAGAAATGAAAAATGGGACATTACTACTTATCCCAGTGAAATAAAAAGGACTACAAGTGGATACTATGAACAACTGTACACTAATAAATTCATTAACTTAGATGAAATGGACAAACTACATACCTTGTCTCAAGAAGGAATAACAGCTCACAACAAACTAATGACCATTAAACAGATTGAATCAGTAATCAAAACCCTCTCATCAAAGAAAAGCCCAGGACCAAATGGCTTCACAGGGGAATTCTACCAAACATTCCAAGAAAACTTAACTCCAATTTTGCTCAAACCCTTCCAGGTAATTAAGTAATTCTATGAGGCCAGCCTCACACTCATACTAAAGCTAGATCCACAAGATAAGAAAAATACAGACCAATATATCTTATGAATATAGACGGAAAAATCCTCAACAAAATAGCAGCAAACCAAATCCAACAATATATTAAAAAATACATACACCATTACCAAGTGGTGGCATTTATGCCTGGTATGCAAGGTGGCTTCAAGATAAGGAAATCAATCAATGTAATACACCACATTAACAGAATGAGAGGGAAAAAAAACCATGATCATCTCAGTTGATGCAGAAAAAGTGCTGGATACAATCCAGCAGAGCTTCTTGATAAAAATATTTAGAACACTAGGAATAGAAGGAAATATCACCACATGATAAACAGCATACATGAAAAGCCTATAGCTAACATCCTACTTAATGTGAAAGCAAAGATTTCCCTCTAAGATAAGGAACAAGAAAGGGATGCCCACTGCCACCACTGTTATTCAACATTCTACTGGAATTTGTGTCAGAGTAATTAGGCAAGAAAAAGAAATAAAAGGCATATAAACTGGAAAGGAAGAAGTAAAACTCTGCTTATTTGCAGAGGATATGAGCCTTTATACAGAAAATCCTGAAAATTCCACAAAGCTCCTAGAGCTAAAAAAATAAATTCAGCAATGTGGCAAGGTACAAGGTTAACATGCAAAAATCACAAGCAATGAACAATCAAATGAAGAAAGCAAGAAAAAAATTCCATTCCCAATAGCAACTGAAAGAATCAAGTAATCAGGAATAAACAGAACCAAGGATGTAAAAGCTTTGTACACAGAAAACTACAAACATTGCTAAAAGAAAGCAAAGAAGACCTAAATAAATGGAAGGGCATTTTGCGTTCATGGAATGTAAGACTAAATATTGTTAAAATGTCATTGCTACCAAAGCAATATATAAATTTAATGAATCTGAATCAAAATTTGAACAATCTTTTGTGTAGAAACAGAAAAGTCCCACATCAAATTTATATGGAAGAGTAAGGGGCCCCAAATAGCTGAAGTTACCCTGAAAACAGAAGATGAAGTTAAAGGACTCACCCATCCTATCTAAAACTTATTACCAAGCCAAATCAGCATGGCACTAGCACAAGGACAGAAATATAAACCAGTGGAATAGAACTGAGAGCTCACAAATCAACTGCCACATTTATGACCAACTTATTTTTGACAAGGTAACAAAGACCATTCAATTGGGAAAGAAAAGACTTCAAGAAATGGTGCTGAGGAAACTGGATCTTCATTTCAAAAAAAAAAAAAAATGTGTTGGTGATGGGATTCTTTATGGGAATCTTGTATTTTCTGCATGATTGTTGTGTAAACCCAAAAAGTCTCCAACAAAAAACAATAAAAGGTTTTATGTGAAATGGTCTCAAAGTATCCCCATCAGATTATTTCTTAACTACAAAGAAAAAAATGTATCTTTTACCTGTACACAAATACCTGTCAAATACCTTTTCTGCATCAGTAAAGATGATCATGTGATTTTCCCTTTGATATGTTAATGTGGTATATTACATTGATTTTCTCATGTTGATGTTCTTATGTTGGCTTACCTGGGATAAAACCCACATAATTAAGGTGCATAATTCATTTGATGTGTTATTGGATTCATTTAGCAAGTATTTTGTTAAGAATTTCTGCATCTAAGTTCATTAGAGAGATTGGTCTGTAATTTTCTTTCCTTGTAGTATCTTTATCTGGCTTTGGTATTAGGGTGATGTTGACTGATTACGTCATACAATGAGTTAGGTAATATCCCCTCAACCTTCAATTTTTTGGAAGAGTTTAGGCAGGATTGGTATTACTTCTTTCTGGAATGACTGATAGAATTCAACTATGAAGCCATCTGGTCCTGGGCTTTCCTTGGTTGGGAGGTTTTTGATGACTAATGTAATGTCACTACTTGTGACTGCTCTATTGAGTTCTCATATTTCTTCTTTCATCAACGTAGCTTCATTGTGTGTTCCTAGAAATTCATCCATTTCATCTAAATTGTCCATCTGATTGGCATACAATTTTTCAAAGTATCCTCTTTATTTCTGTGGGGTCACTGGTGAATCCCCTCTTTCATTTTTTTTTTTTATTTCTATATACATTTAAAATTTGTTGTTAAAGATAGATTACATAAATGTTACACAAAAAATATAAGGGATTCCCATATGCCCCACTCCCTACTCCTCCCACACTTTCCCACATTAACATCCTTCATTAGTGTGGTACATTTGTTACAATTGATGAACACATATTGGAGCATTGCCACCAAGTGTGGATTATAATTTACACTCTCTCTCACACAATTTTCTAAGTTATGACAAGATATATAATGGCTCATATCTGTCATTGCAATGCAATTCAGGACAATTCCAATGTCCCGAAAATGCCCCCATATTACACCTATTTTCCCCCCGTCCCTCCCCTCAGAACCTCCAGTGGCCACTGCATCCACATCAGTGATAAAGTTCTTCCATTGCTAGAATCACAATAAGTCTATAGTAGAATAACAGTAAGTCTACTCTAGACCATCGTTCATTCCCCAATCCTGAGGATTCTGGGATGGTGATGCCCACTCCACCTCTCATTGAGAAGGGGATTAGATCCCATGGGGCAGATGAGTGGGTTATCTTGCTTGCAGTTGCAGACTCTCTGTTTCTTGGGATGGTTGTTGTCCACCATCATCTGCTTGTTAGTTGTCCTGGGTTAGTCCAATGAACTGGAGAGTAGGTCTGCAACTCTGAGAGTAGGTGTTGAGATTCAGGGCCCAACTGGCACATGGATGGACCAAAGATGTAAGTCTCTTGGACATACACCTATCAAATATAGTACTAACTATAGGTTCAAATAGAAGGGGCAGAAGAGTCATGTGTAGGGAAACCCCAAATGAGTCTGACTCTGTCACACTGAGAAGCATGAATTCCAAGGTAAGGCCCACTGCCAGGGTGCCAAACTCCTGAGCTATCTGCCCTCCCTATAGTGTCTAGATTTCTCCAGAATCCTCAGGAGACCCACTATTTGAGGTAATATGTACTTTGGCAGTCAATAAGATCCTGGTGAGACTTGCATAAATGTAACCTCTGGAATGACCTCCCAACTCACTTTGAGGTCTCTTAGCCATATAAACTCATTTGTCTTTACCTTTCCCCCTTTTGGTCAAGGTCTTTTTCCAGTGGCATTGCTAGTTGGTGTTTGGTAGTAATCCCTTGGTGCCAGGGAGGCTCATCCCCATCGGGTTGTAGTGGGTGGGTTGGACTGTCCATGGAGCTAGGGGTAGGGTCAGAGGAGGAAGCAGGTGAACTCTGGGGATTTCCAGGTATGTGGCTGAAATTACAACACTGGTAATGTTCTTTTGGTAAATATAGCTGGGGAAGGCTACTGGTTTAGGGTGTTGGATGTGGGGGGCATGTGGGACAGTGCGCACCTGGGGCAGGCTTCGAGGGAGTGTGTAAGTGTTCACCTTGTCATAGTGGGTTATATCAGTGGGTGGAGACCCACACAATGGAAGGGAAGATGTTGGACTCCCAACCTGGGGAATCCTGCTATGTTCTCAAATAGACGGGCAGGAGTCTCTCAAGAGCATAGGCAATTCCTAATAGGAAAGGACAGGCCAGTATGTCAAGCCCTCAATGTTGTTGCAACCATCTTGTTTTTAAAAGAGTAAAGCTTGGTGGTTGCCATGGGTCCCAAGGGGAGAGGGAGGGAAGAATAGAATAGATGGAACAGGCAGCATTTTGAGGGTGATGGAAGTGTTCTACAGGATCTTGCAATGACTGATACAGGCCATGTTAAATTTCGTCAAAATTTATAAAAGTGTATAGTCCAAAATGTAAACCATAATGTAAATCACTGACCATGGTTAGTAGCAATGCTTCAATATTTGTAAATCAATTGTAACAAATGTACCATCCACACGTAAAATGTTATTAATAGAGGAAAAGGGAAAAAGGGGAGGAAGTTGGGTACATGGGAATCCCCTATATTCTGCATGTGACTTTTCTGTAACCTAAAGCTTCTTTGAAGATAAAATACAAAAAAAAATAAGATACTGGGGGAATAAACGGAAGAAAACGTCACTGTAGATACAAGAAAACAGATATTACAGTGATGAAAGACATTATGTCAAGAACATTTTTTATTTTTATTTCAATTTTTTAAATTTTTTGTATTTTGTTATTTTTTTATAGATTTTTTTTTCAAAGATTTATTTATCCATAAATAAATTTTCTGTGTCTGCTTGTCTTCTCTTTAGGCAGCACTGGGAACCGATCCTGGGACCTTCCGGAGTGGGAGAGAGGTGCTCAATGTCTTGCGCCACTTCAGCTCCCTGGTCTGCTGCATCTCTTATTGTCTCTCCTGTGTGTCTCTTTTTGTTGCGTAATCTTGCTGCACCAGCTCTCTGCTCGGGCCAGCACTCCGCATGGGCCAGCTCTCCGCTTGGGCCAGCTCACTGCGTGGGCCAGCTTGCCTTCACCACGATGCCCTGGGAATCGAACCCTGGACCTCCTATATGGTAGACAGGAGCCCAATCGCTTGAGCCACATCCACTTCCCTATTTGTTATTTTTAAAACTGTCGTTATTATTTCATTTTCTTATTAATTGTATTATATTTGGTTATTTTGTTGGCTTCATTTTTGAAGAAGTTTTGGATCATAGAAAGCTTACAACTGTGGCAGGAGAGGATCATTGGTGTGGGGTGTCAGTGATGTGAGATGCATGAGAGGAGGTTCACCTGGGGCATATCTATAAGGCATATGAATGTGTTGAAGTGTTCATGGGGCATTGTCACGGTGGGTGGAGAGCCACACAATAACCGAAAGAATATCAAATTCCCATCCTGGGGAACTCTGCTACATTCTCTAATGGGAGAGCAAGAATCCCCCACGTACAGGGGCAGTGACGAGTAAAGGAGGATGACCCATTGACGGGCCCTTGATATTGATAACTGTACTTATGAACCTGTACTTTTGAAATTGAAACTTAGCCTCTTTCATTTCTGATTGTATTTATTTGCATCTTCTCTTTTTCTTTGTTAGTCTAGCTAAGGGTTCATCAATTTTATTAGTCTTCTTAAAGAAACAGCTTTTGGTTTTGTTAATTCTTTCTAATGTTTTTTATTCTCAATTTCATTTAATTCTGCTCTAATCTTAGTTATTTCTTTCCTTCTGTTTGCTTTGGGTTTAGCTCATGGTTCTTTTCCTAGTTTCTCTAGGTATACAATAAAGGCTTTCATTTTAGCGCATTCTTTTTAATTGCAGCCATTTAGGGCTATAATTTTCCCTCTGAGCACTGCCTTTGGTATACATATATAATGGAATATTATTCAGCTGTAAGAAGAAAGGATATCTTGACACATGCGACAATATGGATGAACCTCGAAGACCTTATGCTGAGTAAAGTAAGTCAGTCACTAAAGGACAAATATTGTATGATCTCACTGATATGAACTAAGGATATTGAACAGACTCACAAAGTTAGAGGATGGGAGATAGGTTACCAGGAGATAGAATGGGAATAGAGAGTGGTGAGCTGATGCTCGATCTGGGCAGAATCTATGATAAGGTTGATGGTGGCAGTTTTGTTGTGGGACAGAGGTGATGGTGGTGTAGCAATCTGAATGTGGTTGATAGCACAGGAGTGGGGATGCGGGGAGTGGGCCATCCATGGAGCTAGGGGAGGGCTGAAGGATGTAACAGGCGAATGTGTGGCTTGGTGAACTCTGGGAAAGCCGAGGATTATGGCTTAGAATACAATTTGGGAGTGTTCTTTCAGATTCTATGGCAGGGGAGCACCACTGGTGCAGGGTGTCATTGATGGGGGGATCTGTGGGGAGGGGTGCACCTGGGGCATGCCTCTATGGGATATGAATGAGTTCGTGTTGTCATAGGGTTTTTCTCAGTGTCTAGAGACCCAGAGAGCAAGCAAAAAAATATCAAACTCCCATTCTGGGGAGTCCTGCAAATTTCTCAGAGTGGCAAAAATATCTGTAGTATATAGGCAGTGCCTAATAAAAGAAAACAGGCCAATATGCCAAGTTTTCAATAATAATGCTTGTACTTATAAACCTTAATCCTGTGAAATTGAAACAGCCTAATAATAAATAATGCCTAAGAATTAGCTCTGCAAAACCTTCTTGTTACTCAAACGTGGCCTCTCTTTAAGCCACAATCAGCAAATAAAATCACTACCATTGGAGCAGATGTGCCTCCAGCAGCTGAGTGCCTGCTTCCCACATGGGAGGTCCCAGGTTTGGTTCTCAGGACCTCCTAAAATAAAAAAATCAAACAAGCAAACAAATGAAAAAACCAACTCAGGGGAGCCGAGGTGGCTCTGTTTGAGACTAGCTTCCCACTTATGAGGTCCTAGGTTCAATCCCCAAGCCTGGTATCTCAAAAAAAAAAAAAAAAATCACTGCCTTCCCCCAACGTGGGACATGACTCCTGGGGATGAGCCTTCTTGGCACCAAAGGATAACTTCCAAGCGCAAACCAGCAATGCATTTGAAAAAAGACCTTGAACAAAAGGGGGAAATATTAAATATAAAAAAGAATTTTTACAGCTAAGAGATTTAAAAGTGAGCTCGGAGGTCATTTCCAAGGTTATGTTCATGCAGGTGTCTCAGGCAGATCTCACTAACTGCCACAGCAAGCAAAGCCTCAAACAGGGGTGCTCCTGAGGGTTCTAGAGATGTCCGGACACTATAGGCATGGCACACAACCCCATGAAATCAGCACCCCATTGGCAGGCCTTATTTTGGAGTATATGATAATCTATTTTCCCAATATATCGGAGTTAAACTCACTTGTAATTTCCCTACTCATGATTCTTCTAACCCTTTTAGTTGAACCTATAATTAGCACTATATCCATTAAATATATGGTCTCAGAGACTTAAATCTTCAGTCAGTTCATATGAGACCTGAATCTAAGCAGAGTTGTGGCCAGCATCTATTCTCCAGTTCTTCAGACTCACTCAGGATAACTAACAAAATGATGATGATGGCCAAGACCCACCCCCAAAAACAAAGACTATCTACAACTGCAAGCAAAACAGTTCCTTCCATCTTCACCATAAGATCTAAACCCCCTCTCAACCTAAAGAGTCAGAGTGTACATCATTCCAAATTTCTCATGATTGAGAAATGAACAGACATAAGGGAGGAGTGTAACCATGGGCCAAAGTAAACTTATTGTAGTAACGGAAGAACTTGTACAGAGGTTCAGAGGGAAGGGAGAGGGAAGAATAGGTGGAACACAGGGCATTTTTAGGGCACTGGGATTGTTCTGCATGGTAATGCAATGACGGATACAGGCCACTAAACATTTTGTCAAAACCTACAAAACTGTACAGTGCAAAGTGTAAACCAAAATGTAAACTATAGATATTGGTTAGTAGCAAGGCTTCAATATTGGTTCATCAATTTTAACAAATGTATAGCTAATGAAAGATGCTATTAATAGGGGGAAATGTGGGAGAGGGAGGGTGGGGCATATAGCAATCTCCTATGCTTTCGATGTGACTTCTCTGTAATCTAAAAATTCTCCAAAAATAAAGTTTATTTAAAAAAATAAAAAAGAATTGCACCTGCTCTGCATCCTCAAAATAAAATAAAATAAAATATTTATGTACCTAATAATACATGCAGCAGAAACTGATGGAAACTGGAAGGAGCAATAAATAAATCCACAATTATAGAGATTTCAATACTCTCAACTGATAAAAAAAAGTAGAAAATCAGTAAGTTATAGAAAATTTAAACAGCATTATTGACCTACTTGGCCTCAATGGAATATTCAGAACACTGTGCCCCACCACAGAAGAATCCACATTCAATTCAAACACACACACAGAATATATGAGCATATTCTGGGCCATAAAACAAATCTCAATAAATTTAAAAGGATTCATGCCATACAAAGTGAGTTCTTAGAAAATAATGGATTGAAATAAGAAATCAGTAACAGAAAGATCTCTGAAGGGTCCCCCAAATTTCAAAAACTAAATAACACTCACCTAAATAACAGAAGAATCAATGAAGGGGAGTGGATAGGGCTCAAGCCGTTGAGCATCTGCTTCCCATATGGGAGGTCCAGGGTTCAGTTCTAGGTGCCTCCTAAACAACAATAAAAACAAACAACAAGCAAAACAAAAGACCAACTCAAGGGACCCGATGTGGCTCAGTGGTTGAGCAGGCTTCTCACATAAGAGGTCCTGGGTTCAATCTCCAACCCCTGCTACTTAAAAAAAAAAGTCAATGAAGAAATAAAAAGGCAAATTAGAAAGCCAGAATAAATGAAAAAAGATTGACAAGTGATAACTTTTGATGCTGGACATATGAAGGTTGATTATTATTTTGTGTACATTGGAAATTTTCAATAAAAATTAAAAATCAAAGTTAAAAAACTGAACACTGTTGTATCACAAGAAAGCTTTCCTTTTAAATCCATGAATCTCAAATCCATTCTTTCTCAACTCAAGCACTGTTTGGAAGTATCCATCACAATGAACTACACAATTTTCTTGCTCCCCGTCTACAGAAAATTGACTTGCCCCTCCTCATTGAAGAAGGATTGTGTAGGAAATTTTAATAGGAAAATAAAGATTCCTATTCTTGAAAAATAAGGCCATTTGAGGATACAAAGAGGAAACATCTCCTCACCTTGGACTCTACCTCTAAATGTGCAAAAGCTACTCTTTCCTCCTCTAGGCTCTACTCTCAGGAGAAAAAGATGGATTTATGGGATTCTCGGTTTTTCTTGAGGGATACTCTACACGTTTTTAAAAACCCGGGACCTCCTACATGGGAAGTAGGTGCTCAACCACTGAGCTACATCAGCTCCCAGAAACTACAGAATTCCATTCCAGGGCTCTGTCTCCAGTGGACAGCTTTCAATGCAGAAATAGATCCAAGACACCTGTGATCTTGGCCACCTTACAGACGCAAGCACTCCCCAGTCATACACAACATGTACAGCAGGGCTCTTAACCAGGGGTCCACAGACCGTGGAAAGATTTCAGGGGGTCCGTGAGCTTGAACAATATTGAATAATCCTAAAATTTAATTTAAAGACATGCCAATGTTGAGTGTCAAACTATCTGCCGCTACATTTTGGGAAGCGGTCCGTGGTTTTCACCTGACTGGCAAAGGGGTCCGTGGGACAAAAAAGGTTAAGAACGCCTGATGGACACCCAATAACAGTCGGATAAGCACAACCAACCAGGCGGGTACACAGTCACAAACACCCTATCACAGCTCCAGACTCACAAATAACCCAACTCACGCACTCACAAAACCACAGTTGAAAACGCCCGGTCGCCCACAGTTATCGAGTCCAGACACCCTCTCTCACACATACTAAACCACCTGAGAAAGGGCCACACACGCAATTCCTGCGCCCCTTCCTCCGCGCCTTTCCGCCCAGTCATCCCGGACTCCTCACCTGGACAGAGGGCGCAGCTCTGGGTCCAGGAGGTGGCGACCCGACCAAAGCACGGTTCCGGTCCGCCAGCCCAGCGGGAGCTCAACTAAAAATCAACCACAGGCGACCTTCTCACTTCGCGACGTCCCCAAAATTCGCGAACGAACGGAAACGAAACGGCGTTCGGTTCACGGGCCCTCTGGGAAATGTAGTCCAGCGCCTGGCCGGCCAGGGCGAGCGAGCCAGATGATTAGGACGACCACTCTGCTACCCAGGACCCGCCTTCCGGATACCGCCTGTCCCAACGGCGACCGCCACTTTACATGGGCTGTTTCCATCCGCGCTCTAGGTGCATGTGTGGTGGGCGCACTGTTCTGG
>JAQZBX010103906.1:0-11008 GCA_029593785.1 Cabassous unicinctus | reverse complement strand
GCCTTAGTGCACTCCCCTTTCCCTGCCCCCTCCCCTGATTATAAAAGAGCTGATTGTAACCCGCTCAGTAGTAGAAGCCGCAGAGAAGCCATGTTAGCAGAATAAAGAGCACAGTTTGTTTGTTTTGTCCGTGTCTTTGTCTCAATCCTTAGCTGGATAGCTCGTCGCCGCCGTTGATTGTGTCCTGCAGGCCGGGACAACCTCCCACCTGCCTGGGTGACTGTACCAGTCTCCTCGATGGACCTGCTTCCAACCTGGCCTGCTCACAGTCTGTCCACACCTCTGGCAGGGTGAGAGTCAGCTCAAGACCCTCTGCTCAAATGCTCCCATGGAGCGGCTGTAGCTTAAGTGGTTGAACACCTGCTTCCCATGTACAAGGTCCTGGGTTCAATCCCCGGTACCTCCTTAAAAAAAAAAAAAAAAGAAAGAAAAAAGACGCTCCCGTGGATCCTACCTCATTCAGAATGAAGTCAACAGCTTTATCATGACCCACCAGAACCTACATGTTCTGTCCCAACCACACCCCATTTCTCTGGCCTTGTATCTTTCCCCTCTCCCCTGGTTCACTCCTCCACTACTGAGCTGCTCAGCCCTCTGTTCTTGCCTCTCACTGAAATCCTCAGGGCCTCAGGGTCTTTGCACCTGCCCGTTCCTCTGCCTGGGATGATTTTCCCACAGATACTTCTTGGCACCCTCCCTCATTTCATTTAAGTCTCTGCCTAAATGGCACCTCCCTGACCACTGTTTAAAATAATGCCCTCCCTCTAGAGCATTCCATCCTCTCTCCCTGCTTTGTTTTGGACATATCCTTTCACTGCCTTTCTTACTACAGATTTCCTTCTTACTGTCTGTCTCCCCTCCTCCGCCACCACCCTTGGAAGGCCAGCTCCATGAGAAACAGACTTCTGCCTGCTTTGATCGCTGCGTGTGTCCAGGGTCGTAGTGGGAAGAAATGAAAGGCTGCCTGTGCAGGCAGTATTTCTGGGAGAGTGAGTGGCCTGCTGGGGTGAAGGATTTGTGAAGGGGAGTTGTGAGTAAAGTTTGGATTGCAGAGCAGGGAAAGGAAAGAAAACATCTTGTCTTGTCTAGTCACTGTTCTCCAAATAAATGAAAACCGGGAAGAGATGTCTAAGTGTCAAGGGCTTTCCAGGAACCTCTGGCCATCTCTTTGGTCCCCTCCCTGGACAGAGCCATCATCTCCTGCCTGGACTTCCTTCCTGCTACTGGTCTATCACATCCACCCTAATCCCTCCCCCTGCCGTTCCAGTACATTCTCCATATGTAGCCAGAGCCATCTGACAGGGATTGCATTTCTCCTTGACTTAAAAACCTCCACACCTCCTCTTTGCTCTTTGGATCTCTTCCAAATGTCTTGACCTTGCCTACAAGGCCCAGCAGAGGGAGTCAAGAACTAAACACTTCCAGGGGCCGAACAGGTAAGGCCCATGAGCGACACAGGTTGCGTTTAAGAAGTTAAAACTAAAGCTACAGCCACTCCTCAGGCCCTCCTCAGCCCCTGGGACCAATATGGCCAGACTTTATGATTTAAGAAAAACTGGAAATCCAAATTTTTATGTAAAATATTTGAGGGGGGGCCACAATTTGTATATTAAAAAACAAAACAAAACACTGAGCGGACAGAACTCTGCATGGCTGCTCCTAGGAACCATGGTACACAGCCTCAGGGCCGGCCTCCACCAGCCTCCGGAGCCTCTGGTCAGTCCTCCCTGCACCTCACTCAGGCTGGCTTGAGGTTTTCTTCCTAAAGCTGAGCCCAAGCTTCTGTCCTGTGCCTCTGTCTACCTCCCCTCTGAGCCTGGCAATCACTGACTCACTCTCTACTTCTCAGCCTCAATATCGCTTGTATATTTTTTTTATGTAGCATTTTATGTAATCTAAATATTTTAAAAATAAATAATAAACAAATAAATAAATATATATATATATATTTTTTAAATCTCTTGAAGCCTTCTCTGACCACCCACCTGAGTCAGTACCTCCCTTACCCCCTCGTCATCTCCCTTTATCCCTTTCCTTTACCTTCTCAGTGTTAACTACATTTGTAATTATAGATTTATTGGGGAGATTGTGGACTGTCTGTCCATCCATCCCCCAGATTGTCAGCTCTGATGTGCCCCGACCTTGTCCTTCTATGGGGCACCCCCTGGCCTAGCCCACTCCCAGCACAGGCTACGTGTGCAGTAAAGAACTGTGGAAGCAAGGACTGGATGGCCAAGTCTCCAGCTGGAAGCCTCTGTGAAGGGCTGTAGGTTAGGACAGGTATTTGGGGGACTACTACCGGCAATTACTAGTTAGTACAGGGTAAGTAACCAGGGCCCCGCACACAGTAATCCAGCTGTGCTGTTTGCAACCCAGTCAAAGCAAAAGCAGAAAGAAGTCCACCGTGGACACCAACTGAAGCAGGTCCGTGGGTGGGATTCGGCTCAGGAGCTGCTGGTTTGCAGTCTCTGCTCCCTGCTTTTGGTTGAACAGTGAACCCCCGTGCTGAGGTCGCTCACAAGCGGCCGGCTGTTCTGTGGGAGAGGGACAACCTCAAAACCTCTTAGCCCATCCTGCAGCCAGGGCCCTCCAGGAGGCTGAGACGTGGGTCAGATGCGGCCTCGCTGAGGCAGCCCTTGAAAGCGCTTGCCAGTGACACTGAAAGGGGGAAGACGAGAGGGGCACACAAAGCAGGGCTCCCTCTGGCAGGTCTGTGGAGAGGGGCAGCCCAGCTAGGCTGTGCCAGGAGGCCTAGCAAAGAGGCCCCGGAGACAACCACTGCCTTCCTCACTCCTCATTGGCCCAACGACGTCCTCCGCCCGTCCCCACCAGGGGCAGAGACCCCTCCTGGCCCGCAGCTTAGGTAGCCCCTCCCTCCACACTCTCTGGCCTTAGCAGGGCACAGGCTGCTGGCTAGAGACTACATTTCCCAGCCTCGCTTTCAGTGAGGTGGGGCCACGTGACCAGCTACAGCCAATGAGATGTGAGCAGAGGGGACGGGCACTTAACCTTCTCTCCAACTTGAAGACAAGACGCTTTTCCTGGGTTTCATCTTCTCTCCACTTTTTGTAGGCGACACTTTCCCCTAGAAGATTTCAGTGTATGCAAGGCACTTTATTACTGTGGTTTTTTTTTTTGTACTGGATACATATCAATTTTTTTTTTAATCATACAATATGTTACACAATATATTTGGTTCACAGTAACACAATCATACACTATTTGTCCTTTTGTGTCTGGCTTGCTGCTCAACATAACGTTCCCCCACGTTCATCCATGTCGTCATATGCTTCATTTCTTTTTACAGCTGCATAATATTCCATCGTGTGAATAGACCACAGTTTGTTTATCCATTCATCGGTTGATGGACACCTGGGTTGTTCCCAACTTTTGGCAATCGTGAAAAATGCTGCTATGATCATCGGTGTGCAGATGTCTGTTCGTGTCACTGCTCTCAGTTCTTCTGGGTATATACTCAGTAGTGGTATTGTAGGGTAATGCAGCAAGTCTATATTCAACTTCTTTAGGAACTGTGCAAGGCACTTTAGCCTCATATCATCTTCACAGCAACCTGATGAGGGTTATTATCGTTATTTTATAAATGAGGAAACTGGTGCTGGGAAAGGAGGCGGCTTGCCAGAGGTCACATGGGGAGAAGGCAGCAGAGCTGGATTTGAAACTGGGGCTGCAGGATTCTGGGCAGAACTGTCTCTTTCGTAAGCAAAGTAGGAGAGAAGCTGCTCAACTGCTTGCTAGGCATGCGCATGTCTTCCTGCTTGAGTGTATCCAGGGTGGAATGAGGCCAGAGGTTGCCCTGACACTGACCACACAGACAAGCCTGACACCCTGGGCATAGCAGAGCAAGAAACTGGCTGGAAGTGAACGCTCTGAATGACGATATGGAGCAGAGCTATCTGCCAGACTGGACTGAAACCAACATACCTTCCTGCCTCTGTGCTCCGCAAGCCTGGGTGCAGGCAAAAACAAGTGAGCTACTTGCCCTGGAGTGTAAGACTGTGAACCAACTGAAGCAGCTAACTCATCAAGATGATAAGTTGCTTGTCAAGACTCACTTCAAGACCCCTGCTTGAACAACAGGTTTTCTGGTGATGTTTTGGGGAGTCAACAGCTGATGAGGGAGTCTTTTTTTTTTTTTTTGACAACAATGTAGCTTTTATCCTAACAGATACACTGCCTTATAGATATAGGGGGGAAAAAAACAAAATGTAAAAACTTGGCGGATGTGGCTCAAATGGTTGGGCATCCGTCTGCCATATGGAGGGACCTGGGTTTGATCCCCGGGACCTCCCGGTAAAATAAAAAAAAATATATAGAAGGCGCATGGGCTGCCAGGCTCTGTGTCGGGAGCCAGGCAGCAAGATGATGACGTAAAAGGAAAGAGACAAGACGAGATGCTCCGAAAGCTCTGAAAACCAGGAGCCGAGGTGGTGCAGATGGCAGAACACCTCTCTCCTACATTGGAGGTCTCCAGGATCAAATCCTGGTGAAGACTGGAGGAGGAGGATGAGAAGAGATGAAACAGACACAGAGAATTGCCCAGCGAATGGACACACAAAAAAACAGCAAAATAGGGAAGGGGGGGTTTAAAATGGGTTTAAAGTAAATAAATAAATCTTAAAAAAAAAAACAACTTCAAAATGGGCAGTAGCTTTTGATGTCAGCATTTAAACCATTAATCATATGTTGTAAAATTACCCTTGAAAACCCCTTCCTGACACCACAGCTGAGGTTACTAACTCTCAGGCAGTCCAACCCGCCCATTGGAACACAGTTACTATTTCGTTGAGCCCTAGATGAAGCTACATTGTGTGCAAAACGTGTATCTTTAATTGCTAGAATCACACTTACTACAAGGAGGGGGCTAGCCTGACCAACAGCTCTTGGTTTGCCTGGGATTGTCCCAGTTATAAAACCCAAGTCCTCTGTCCTGGGGAACCCCCTCAGTCCAACCAAACTGGGACGGTGGCCCACCCCAAGGAGAGGCCCCAGGACCACGCTGACACAGGGCCGGGAGTGTAAGGGTCCAATGGACCCTTCCTCAGAGCCACAAGCACACGTGGGGTGGTGCACAGAGTCATCCACAAGACTTAAATTAGTGTAGAATGAGGCGGAATATTCCTGGAAGGAAGTCCAAGAACTGGTAACTGAGTTTCCTTCTGGGGATGAGCGCCTGGGCGGGAGCTTCAGAGGTGAAAGGGAGGCTTCACTATCTGCCCTTTTGAACCCCTTTGGTTTTGAATCTGTTTTAAAAAAAATAGACTCATTTAAAAATGAAATGTTTTGGAGGCGGGTGTGGCTCAATGGATAGAACCCCCGTTTACCATGCGGGAGGCTCTGGGTTCGCTTCCCGGGGCCTCCTTGTGAGGGCGCTGTGGGCTGATGCAGCAGGACCTCACAGCAGGGGGGAGATAAGCAGACACAGAGAAGACACACAGCGAATGGACACAGCAAAACACAAGCAGCAAGGGGGGGGGATAAATAAATAAATAAATAAATCTTAAAAATGAAATGTTTCACATGCAAAGTGTGCAGAGTTGTGCTTGGGGAAAGTTCCAGGGGCTGAGAATGAGGAGCCACTATTCTGTCTCTACAACTACACTCAACCCACTTGCTTTTCTTACCAAGCCTCTAAATCCCTCCCTAGTCTTACCCCTAGGTACTTAGTAAACCATTCATTCATTCATTCATTCACTCACTCATTCATTCAAGGGTCCACAAGGTGGAGACTTTGAAGTTTGCTTTGAGGGCCCAGAATTTAAACTTCTTCCAGTGACTGTCCTTCAGGTCCACTGGAAACTGCTTATTAATCATTCACTCACCAACCAGGTAAGCATTTATATTTTTATATATTAAATTGTTCTCTGCTTAAGGGGAAGACAAATCCACTGCAATAACAAAATGTAGGCTTTTCTACCACGTCTGCCTGGGCCTGCGCCCCCTCCAGCATTCCAGCCACTCAGACTGCTGCCTTTGGAAAGGTGCCTGGATGCAACATTTAGGAAGACGCTGGTTCCCCGTGCCCACCCTGAGAGGGTGTGCCCCTCAGGGCCAGGCCCTGGTGCTTCTCGTGCCCTGAGTATCAGCCCTGCCAGGACGAGTCCTGACTGTGACCAGGTGGGGGTCTGGGTTCCATGAGTCCATCCCCCTGAGTGTCAAGGTCCTCAGCTGTGACATGGATGTCCTGTGGGGCCTGGGTGAGGTGAGGCTTGTGAGGGACTGGGCCTTCTGCCGGGCACCCCACAAATGCTCCAAAAGCATTTCCTCCCCGGGGTCAAGCAGGCCAGGAGCTTTCTGCAGCTTATTTTGTTTCATCCTCACAGCCATCCAGAGAAGGAAGACAGGTGCATCCAGCTCTGCAGGGGACCAACAGGGCCCTGACCCCAGGTCTCTTCCTCCCCAGACCTTCCCCACTCCCCAGACCCTGGAGGTTTTGTCATGAGGGGCAGGCAAGTTAGGGTCTCCTCCTTGGGCATTAGCATTGCCTGAGGAGTTTTTAAAAACACAGATGCTTCCAGAAATTCTGGATTAATTGGTCTGAGGAGAGGACCAGGCCTTGATGTGTATTTTAAAGAGCCCCAGCTGATTCTAATGTGCAGCCATGGGTGAGAACCACTGTTCTAGAAAACCACAGATTTTACTTCACATTAAACTGGCTCTAAAGAGGAATGTAAAAAGGGGCATTTCTGAATTCCAGTAACTAAGGGGTTGGTCTCTCTCTCTCTCTTTCACACACACACACACAAACACACCAGCTCTGGGTTACAGCTTTTCTTTGTCAGTAGGCTTCCTCCTGACCACCACCCCACCCCACAGTCCCAGCCCCACTCTTTACCAGCTATTATTTAGGGGAAAATCTATTTTCTCTAAACAGTGACTTCAGACTTCATCAGAAACATGTGGAAGTTTGTTAAAAACTGATTGTGGGACCCTCCCAGCGTTTCTGAATCAAAAGGTCTGGGGCAGGGCTGAGAATCTGCACCTCTGGCAGGTTCCCAGTTGATGCTGCTGCCCAGGGACCACACTGTGCGAGCCACACTGCTCGTCGTGCCTGCTGTAATGATAACTAGCAGTCCCTAAGAAGGTCAGCGTCTCCCATTTCAGATCAACCCTGATGACTGCAAGCTTTACAGCAACCCAGTGGGGACCCATTATCACCATGATTTTATAGATGAGGAAACCGAGGCTCGGAAAAGTGAAGTGATTTGTCAGGGTACACACAGCCAGAGAGTAACTGAGTCCGCGTTTCAAGCCTGGTCTGTCTGAGTAACGACTGTTGAGAACCTGCAGAATCCATTCATTTCCAGGCACCGAAGCAAGCTCTCCTACCACTTGCTTGAATGCACATCCAAATCCGTGTCTCTCGCCCAAACCTTAGGACCCCTCTCCTCAGGCTTCAACAGGCAAAAAGCATTCTTGGAGAACAGCCACTTTCAGAGCTGCCTCGCTAAACTCCATGGAGGAACGACGCCCCCTGGCGGCCATTTTGAGAGCAGCGTTCCGCTCCCCTGGTTGGGTGCCTGATCTTACGAGTCACTGACATTCCTTGGCCCCATTACAAGCTTGGAAAATATTATTCAGCCCACTCCAGGCACAGAAAGAACTCAGGGTGTTGAAAGGGGGTGGGGACTTCAGAGCTTAGGAATGTAAAGGAAGGGCGGTGGACTGGGGCCTGGGGATCTCAGGGGACTGAGGTGAAAGGGTAAAGATGGTGAAAGCTCAGCAGAGAACAATCCAGACTTTAACCTTTTGACCTCTCCAAAGACTTCTGCTGAGGAATTTCCAGGATTAAAACTCTTAGAGCTGTTAGAAAAGTCCACCATATTCCCTGAATGTCAGTATTCACTTCATTTGTTCATTCATTCATTTGTTCGTTCATTCATTCATTTATTCATTCTTTTTCTTTCAATTGATATTTGTTGAGTGCCTACTAAGTGCCAACTCCTTTGTAATGCTGGCAATACAGAAATAAAGAGTATCCCTGTTCTCCTTTATGCCCAGCAACCATAGAATGAGCAATGAATGAATACATAAATAAGTAGAACACATGGAACAAAAAGAAGCAAGGAAAGGAGATGGGGACCTTGCTGAAAAAAATGACATCTAAAGCAAAAAACTGCAGAAGGAAAGGCAGGTATTTGGGGGATGAATATTCCAAGCAGAGAGAATAGTAAGAGCAAAGGCCCTGGGGCATGTTGGAAGACTTGGACTAGTAGAGTGGGATCTGTATTTCATATCCAGGAACCATTTGCCCTGGGGTTGTCCTGTTGTTAATTTAATAGTTTTCACTAAATTAATTCACTTAAAAAAATATAAATACTTATTTCATCCTGATCCAGGTAGGCAGAGGAGAGAACAGGAGGTGATAAAGGAGAGATAGCTATAGACAAATCTTAGAGATATTTTACTGAAAAAAAAAAAAAGCAGCAGAGAAATGGGCAGTCTGTGGGAATGATATTCAGGGAGGGGTCCAGGTAGATAAGAGATATTAAAACGCATTTGCACATTGACCTTGGATGGCCCCTTGATTTGGGTCCTGGGTTCTGCCCTCTTCCCACATGATTTCATACAGCCAAGATTTTAAATGGCGCCTCAGTGCTCAAGACTTCCTCATTTATATCTCGCCTCCTTTAAGTGAATCCGAAGTTCCAGACTGGTCTCTCCAGTCATCAGGTTTAGTTCTTGGCTTTGTAACAGGGATTGCAACATCTATTGTCCAAAACAGAATTCTTGATAGCCTGTTGCCCCACCCTCTGCCCCTTCCATATCTCTCTGATAAGCACAAGTTGTTCTTGTTCTTTTTCCTCCCACTTTTTTTTCCCACACCCCCTGGACTCCACTCTCATCTCCAGCACTCTCCCCCCCTCTCTATGTCTCTTCCCCTCCATCCTAGCCCCACTGCAATTAGCATTCTACCCAGCAGTCAGAGAGATCTGAAAAAAGTAAATCAAATCATGCCAGTTACCCTACTTAAAAAATTCTCTGTTGTTTTTCTATAACAATGAGAATAAAATCCAAACTTGTTTCCAGGGCCTCCAAGTTCCTCCCTGATCTTACCGCAGCCTCTGATTTCATTTCATGCATTCTCTGCCTCTTTCACTGTGCTCCAATCTGTCTGGCCCACCTTGTGTTTTTTAAATACACCAAGAATCCCTTCTAAGGGAATTTATTAGGGATATTCTCCTCCAATAACTCCACATGGCTGGCTCCTTCTCATCCTCTGTTCCCAGCTTAAATGCAGCCTCTTTGAGAGGGGTAGGCCATTCTAGACAGCCCATTCTGAAGTGTCCCACCCCTCTCCACCCCGCCCCTCAGACAGCAGTTAATCTCCACTACTCTCGTGCTTATTAGTTCCTGCCACCTGGAGTCCAGGACTTGCCCCAGATCCTGGTCTTCTGGAAACCTGGTTCTTTAGCCTACCCCATAGCCTAAATGCCTTTCTTAAAGTCAGCCAGAGGTGGCCTGTGTCACTTTTTCAACCGAAGAAACCGAGGGGTTACAGTCTCCATTGTTAGGGCAGGAAGAAAAGAATTTGCTGAATTGTACCTGGAAAATGCTTCAGGTCAATAAAATAATGATAATGGTAACTGAGGAGAGAATAATAATGACAATAGTAAATTAATAATACTTATTGAGCACCATGTCAGTTAGTATATGAGTTCTATAGCAGTATAAAGACCAAAAGAGTGCAGTAGATTAAATAAGATAGGCTTTTAGTTCTCATTTAATGGTCCATGTGTAAGTAGTCAAGGGCCGCTAGAGTGGCTCTGGTGTCTGGCTGGGTCCCAGGCTCCTTCTTTTTTCTTTCTTTTTTTTTTTTTTTAAGATTTATTTACTTTACTTATTTGGTTTTCTTTATTTATCCCCTCCTCCCACAGATGGTTCTCTTGTCGGTCTGCTCATTGTTTGCTCGCCTTCCCAGGCAGCACGGGAAACTGAACCCGGGACCTCCCACATGAGAGGCGAGTGCCCAACAGCCTGAGCCACATCTGGTCCCCGCGGGCTGTGGTGTCTGCTGGCTTGTGGCATCTGCTCATTTAGGCGTCTGCTCATTGCGGTGGAAGTGGCATCTAGCTCACTGTGGCAGGTGCAGCATCCAGCTCCTTGCGGCGGGTGCAACATCTGCTCGTCTTCTTTAGGAGGCACCAGGACCCGAACCTGGGACCTTCCATGTGGTAGGTGGGTGCCCAGCTGGTTAAGCCACATCCGCTTCCCCCAGCTCCTTCTTGACGCTCTGCTATCTTCAGCATGTGGCTTCTACCTTATGTACCACAATGGCTGCTCCACCTGCTGCAGAAAGAGGAAAGAGAAAGGGAAGGCACTCTCCTTTTTAAGGTCTTGACCCAGGAAGTCGCATACATTACTTCTGCTCACATTTCATTGGCCAGAAACCATGTCATGTAGCAATGTCTAGCTGCAAGGAAAGCTGGGAAATGTAATCTTCATTTGGGCATCCATGTGCATCCTTCTCGTCATCTCCCAAGGATAACTCCATCCTGATTACTAATAGAGTAGGTGTACATTTTCAATGAACATAATAGTCTTGTGTCACAGAGGACAGTTGGTTTCTTTTCTCACTCTGTTTTTAAGATACACTCATGTCTCTGTGACACTGCTTCCCTGTACACCCACCAATTTTACCAGTGTACTCTCCTAGCGATGCGCCCCAACTCCCTCTCTCCACCTCCACCTCCCTGCCTCCACACATGTCCTTACAATGAACATCTTTGTGCTTGTACCTGTGGAATGAATGAGAAATTCTTTGGGACCTACACGCAGGACAGAAGATTTGAGGTCATAGGGTCTGTGGGTATCACCCACTACCAGGTTGCTCTCCAGCTTAGCTTCCCCCAGTCCATAATCCTCCAGTAGCACATGGAGATTTTTACAGCCTCAAAAAAAGTATTTTATTCATCTTTATTGCACCTGTAGTTGGAAATCTGTCGTTTTTGCATGCCCAGCATCCATCTTTCCTTTTCCTGGTCTCTAT
>JAQZBX010103905.1:0-11007 GCA_029593785.1 Cabassous unicinctus | reverse complement strand
AACAGGCCTACTCCAAGACATATACTCATCAAACTCTCCAATGGTGAAGGCCAAGAGAAAATATTGAAAGCAACAAGAGAAAAGAGAACCATCACAGACAAGGGAAGCTCAGTAAGATTAAGTGCTGATTTCTCATCTGAAATCATGGAGGCAGGAAGGCAGTGGTATGACATAGTTAGGGTACTAAAAGAAAAAAACCTCCAGCCAAGAAATCTCTACTACCAAAGCTGGCATTCAAAAATGATGGAGAGTTCAAAATATTCACAGATAAACAGAAATTAGGAGAGTATGCTAATAAGAAATCTGCCCTTCAAGAAATAATAAATGGAGTTCTGAAGGTTGAAATGGATAAACTGGAGAGAGAGAGCAGGACGAGAGTGTAAGAACAACTAAAAGAAAAAAAAATCAACTTATGACATATATAAACCTGAAGAAAATATCGCTAATGTAAGTAATTCCTTGAGGGTAATAACACTGAGTGTTCATGGATTAAACTCACCAGTCAAGAGACAAAGATTGGCAGAATGGATTAGGAAATATGACCCATCTATGTGTTGTCTACAAGAAACCCACCTTAGACCCAGGAATTCAAGGAGGCTGAAAGTGAATTACTGGAAAACAATCTTACAAGCAAACATTAACCAAAAAAGGGAAGGAATAACTGTACTAATATTGGACAAAATAGACATTAAAAGCAATACTATTGTTAGAGACAAAGATGGACACTATATATTAGTGAAAGGGGTAGATTTTCAAGAAGAAAGAACAATCATTAACATTTACACACCTGACAGGGGTTCCTTAAAATACATCAGGGAAACATTGGAAATACGAAGTGGAGATATAGATGCTTCTACAATTATAGTGGGGAACTTTAATACACCATTATCAACATTAGGCAGAAAATCTTCATAAAGAATCAATAAAGAAACAAAGATTCTGATTAATACATTAGAAGATCTGGAACTAATAGACATATACAGAACCCTATACCCAAATACAGTGGGATATACATTCTATTCAAGTGCACATGGATCATACTCCAAGACAGACCACATGCTAGGCCACAGGAAAATTCTCAATGAATTCAGAAAGATTGAGGTTATATAAAGTAATTTCTCTGATCACAATGGAATGAAATTGGAAATCAGTAAGGGCCAGAGAGCTAGATTAGGCACAAATATGTAGGATTTAAACAACATACTCTTAGGCAAACAGTGGATCAAGGAGGAAATCTCAAACAAAATCAGTAACTACCTTGAAATGAATGAAAATGACAACACAACATATCATAACCTTTGGGATGTAGCAAAAGTTGTACAGAGAGGGAAATTCATAGCCATAAATGCATATATCAAAAAGGAAGTAAGATCAGAAAATTGAAGACCTAACTACACCTGGAGGAATAAGAAAAAAATACAACAAACTAACCCTAAAGGAAGTAGAAACACAGAAACAACCAAGATTTAAGCAGAACAAAATGAAATGGAAACTAAGAAAGCACTAGAAAAAATAAACAGAACCAAAAACTGGTTCTTTGAGAAGATCAATAAAATTGACAAACCCTTAGCAGACTAACAAAGAAAAAAAGAGAGCAGATGCATATACACAAAATAAGAAATGAGGAAGGGGATATCACCACTGACCTTACAGAAAAAGAGAGCATCATAAGAGGATAATTTGAAAAATTATATGCCAACAAGAATGATAATTTAGAGGAAATGGACAAATCCCTAGAAACTCACAAGCATCCTACATTGACAAAAGAAGAAATTGATGAACTCAACAGTCCAATTACAAAGAAAGAGATAGACTCAGTCATCAAAAACCTCCCAACTAAGAAGAGCCCAGGACCAGATGGCTTCACAGGTGTATTTACCAAACACTCTGGAAAGAAATATCAACAGTCCTGCTTAAGCTCTTCTAAAAAGTAGAATTAGAAACAACATTGCCTAACTCTTTCTATGATGCTACCATTACCCTAAGACCAAAAACAAATATGTCAAAGAAAGGAAAATTACAAACCAATCTCTCTAATGAACCTAGATGCTAAAATCCTTAACAAAATACTTGCTATTCACATTCAACAAAATATCAAAAAAATTTTTCACCATGACCATGTGGGTTTCATCCCGGGTATGAAAGGATGGTTCAACACAAGAAAATCAACCAATCTAATACACCACATAAACAGATTGAAAGAAAAATAAATCAAATGATCATCTATAGATGCAGAAAAAGCATTCAACAAAATACAGCACACTTTCCTCATTAAAACACAGCAAAAGATAAGAATAGAAGGAAACTTTCTGAACATGATAAAAGGTATAAATGAAAAACCCACAGCTAACATCATATACAATGATGAAATCCTAAAAGCTTTCCCTCTAAGATCTGGAACAAGACAAGAATGCCCACTATTAGCACTCCTATTTAACATTGTCTTAGAAGTACTTGCTCGAGCACTGAGGCAAGACAAAGATATAAAATGCATCCAAGTTGAAAAGAGAGAAGTAAAAATCTCATTATTTGCAGATGACATGATTCTATACATAGGAAGTCCTAAGAAATCTACAACAAAGTTTCTAAAACATATAAAGGAGTTCGGGTAAGTTGCAGGGTATAAGATCAATGTTCAAAAATCAGCAGCATTTCTGTACACCAATAATGAGCAATCTGAAAATGAAACCAAGAAAAAATACCATTTACAATAGTAATTAAAAGAATCGAATACCTAGGAATAAATTTATCTAAAGATGTAAAGGACTTATATACAGAAAATTACACAACACTGTTAAAGGAAATCAAAGAAGACTTAAATAAATGACAGAATATTTCCTGTTCATGGATAAGAAGACTAAACATCATTAAGATGCCTATCCTACCCAAACTAATCTACAGATTTAATGTAATCCCAATAAAAATCAACACAGCATTTTTCACTGAATTGGAAAAACTAACTACAAAATTTATTTGGAAGCATAAGAGGTCCAGAATCACCAAAGACATATTGAAAAAAGAAAAATGAAATTGGAGGTATCACACTACGTGACTTTAAAACATACACCAATCTACAGTTGTCAAAACTGCATGACATTGACACAAGGATAGACATACCAACCAATGGAACCAAATTGAGAGTTCTGATATACATCCTTGTATAAAAAGTCATCTGATATTAGACAAGGCCACAAAGCCCCCTCAGCTGGGAAAGAATTGCCTTTTCAAAAAATAGTGCTTGGAGAACTGGATATCCATATCCAAAAGAATGAGAGAGGAACACAATCTCACACCTTATGCAAAAATCAACTCAAGATGGATCAAAGATCTAAATATAAGAACCAAGGTCATAAAGACCTTGGAAGATAATGTAAGGAAGAATGTACATGACTTTGTAATAGGAAATGGTTTCATGAACTTCACACCCAAAACACAAGCAGTGAAAGAAAAAATAAATAAATAGGATCTCCTCAAAATGAAAGTTTTGCACATCAAAGAATGTTATCTAGAAAGTAAAACGGCAGCCTACCCAATGGGAGAAAATATTTGGCAACCATATATCTGATAGGAGCCTAATATCTTGCATATGTAAAGAAATCCTACACCTCAAAAATAGAAAAACAACCCATTTTAAAAATGGGCAAGTCACCTGAAAGACACTTCTTAAAGGAAGAAATACAAATGGCTAAAAAGCACATGAAAAGTTGCTCAATATCACTAGCTATTAGGGAAATGCAAATCAAAACTACAATGAAAAACCATCTTACACCCATTAGAATGATGGCTCTTAAAAAACAGTGGACTATAAGTGTTGGAGATGTTGTGGAGGAATGAGAACACTCATCCACCGCTGGTGGGAATATAGAATGGTCCAGCCATTATGGAGGACAGTTTGGAAGTTCCTCAAAAAACTAACTATAAAACTTCCATATGATCCAGCATTTCCACTGCTGGGTATATACCCAGACCAATTGAAAGCAAAGACATGAATAGAAATATGCACACAAATGTTCATTGTGGCATTATTCACTATTGCCAAAATTTAGAATCAACCCAGGTGCCCCTCAACAGATGAATGGATAAACAAAATGTGGTACATACATACAAATGAAATATTACTCACATTTAAGAAGGAATAAAGTGCTAACACATGGGAGAAAATGGATGAATCTTGAGGACCTTATGTTGAGTGAAGCAAGCCAGGTATTGAAGGATGATCACTACATGACCTCACTTATATGAAATAAGCAAATTGAGCTGACTCAGGGTGCTCTTGTCTGGAAGATAGGTTTACAAGAAATAGAAAGGGAGAAGAAGTTTGTGAGCCAACACCCATATGGATGTAATCTATGGTAAGCTGAAAGTGTGTAATTTTGTATTGAAGGGATATGACAGGAGGGTCATGATATTATTGGGTTGGATGGTGTAGGGTTGACATGTGGGTAGATTTGGAAGGGTGGTTTGGAAGGTCCATCCAGGATACAGGTGGGAATGTTGGGTGAGGGACCAGGTGAACACTGGAGATTTGCTTGTGTTGAAAGAACAAAATTTGGAATGCACTTATGGCAATATGACAAGGAAAGGTTACTGGTTTAGGGTGTTGGATGGGGGGCAGTCGGGACAGGGCACACCTGGAGTAGGCTTTTATGGAGTATGTGAATGATCATTCTGTTATAATGTGTTGTATCTGTGGGTGGATACCAATATAATGAGAAGGAAGGATTTGGACTTCCATCCTTGGGGGGACTGATTTGCTCACAGATAAACAGGCAGGAGTCTCTCAAGAGCATGGGCTGTTCCGAATAGGGGAGGGCAGACCAGTGTGTAAAGACCTCAGTCTTGTTGTATGTAACTATGAGTCTTGTCATCCAAGGAGTGTAGCAAGGGGTTTAACATGGGCCCCAAGGGAAGGAGGAGGGAGGAATAGAAGAACAGGGAGTATTTGGTGTGCAGTGGGAGTGTTCTATATGATCTTACAATGATGGACACGTGATATGGTAAATATCAACAAAATTTATAAAAAGTGTATGGTCTAAAATGTAAACCATAATGTAAACCATTGACCATGAAGTCAATGGTTTACATTATGGTCAATAGAAGTCAATAGAAGCTATGTTTCGCTATTTGTATGTCAATTATAACAAAGGTATCATCTACATATAAAAATATATTATTTTAAGGGGGAGGAAAGGGGGAGGATATTGGGTATATGAGAGTTTCCTGTATTCTGTGTGTGACTGCTGTGACCTAAAACTTCTTTGAAAAGAAAATGAAAAATAGTGAGACCCTGGGGATTGAGTGGGGGGAGGTGCCATGGTAGAGACAGGACACCAGATATTGTGGTGATGAAAGGAAAAATGTCAAAAAAAAATTTAATATTTTTCATTTTTTTAATATCCCAATCTTTTAATATTATTTTATTTTTAGTTTTTTCAAATTTTAATTTATTTTATTTCTTATATTTAAACTTATCATTATTGTTTCATTTTCCTAATTGTATTTGGCTACTGTAATGGCTATATTTTTGAAAAGGCTTTGGATCACACAAGGGTTACAACTGGGGTGGGGGAGGATCATTGGTGTGGGGTGTCAGTGATGGGGATACATGGGAGGAAGTTCACCTGAGCATAATTATAAGGTAAGTAAAAATGTTGACCTCTTCGTGGGACATTGTCCCAGTGGGTGAAGACTCACACAATAACTGAGAGAATACTGAATTCCCATCCTGGAGAGCTCTGCCACATCTCTAAAGGAGAAACAACAGTCCCCCAAGTGCAGGAGCAGTGATTGGAGAAGGAGGATGATCCACTGATGGGCCATTGATATTGACAACTAAGCTTATGGGCCTTTGCTCTTGAAATTGAAACTTAGCCTATTGTTATGGGGTGTCTACGGGTTGCATCCTGAGAGCATCTTTGTTGCTCAAATGTGGCCCCTCTCTAAGCCAAACTTAGCATATGAATACATTACTTTCCCCTCAGTGTGGGACATAACTCCCAGGGATGTGCCTCCCTGGCACCATGGGGTTGCTACCAAGCACCAACTAGCAATACAACTGGAAAATGATCTCAAATAAAAGGGGGGAAAGGTAAAGACAAATGAGTTTATATGGCTAAGAGACTTTAAAATGAGTCCAGATGTAATTTGAGAGGTAATGCTTACACACATCTCAGCACAATCTCCTAGACTTCCACAGTGGATACTACCCCAATTAATGGAGCTCTTGAAGGCTCTGGAGACACCCAGGTTCTTATGGTCAGGGTGGAGAGCTATGGAGTTTGATGCCTTTCCAGTGGGCCCACTTTGGAGTTTATGTCCTGAGAATGACTCAATTATGTCTCCCATGCTCATGGCTCATCTGTCCCTTCTATTTAAACCTATACTTGGTGTTAGAGTTTGTAGGTGTATGTCCAGAGACTCAAGTCTTTGGGCTGTCTAGGTGCCAGCTGGGTCTTTAACCTTAGCAGAGTTGCAACACCTACTCTACAGCTCATTGGACTCACCCCGGACAATTGGCAGGGAGATGATGATGGACAACAGCTGTCCCAGGGAAGGGAGAGAGTCTGAAGCTGCAGGTAGGATAGTCCCATCCATCTTCCACATGGACTATAGGCCCCTTACAATTGGAGGTGAAGTGGACATCACCATCCCAGAATCCTTGGGATTGGGGGAAGAGCTATGGACTAGAGTGGACTTACTAGTATTCTACTATAGACATATTGTGATTCTAGCAATGGAAGAAATTACAACATTGATGTGGAGCCAGTGACCACTGGAGGCTCTGGGGGCAGGAAGAGGGAAAAACAGTTGTAATATGGGAGCTTTTTTGGGACTTGGGAATCATCCTGAGTGAAGTTGCAATGACAGATATAGACCATTTTATATCATCACATAACATGCAGAACTGTGTGGGAGAGAGTGTAGACTACAATGTGAACTATGGCCATGCTTAATGGCAAAGCCCCAGGATGCATTTATCAATTGCAGTGAATGTGCCACACTAATGAAAGATGTTCATGTTGGAGGGTGTGGGAGGTGTGGGGAGTGGGGCATATGGGAATCCCTATATATTTTGTGTGACATTTATGTAATCTAAGTATCTTTTTTTTTTTTAAAGTCAGCTGAAAAAAAAAGAGCAAGTGCACTTCCTTGTCTTTATTTTATATTTTAGCTCGTGTTTGCCTTTCTTTCCTTTATAGTTTTGGTTGTATCAGATCCCTGAGGGATGGGCAGGAACACTGGCCTATGTTTTGGTCTTAAAAGCACAGCTTTTGTCTTTCAACCAGCACATAACAAGAGACTTGTAGAGACAGTGCACTTCATATTTTTTTCTTTAATGTGTTGGTGTTTTTATCTAATTGTTAGTATATTTTCTTTTCTCTTTGTCCTCTTATCTCTTACTCTTTTTTTTCCTTGCTTTATTTCCTTCTTGTTCTTAGGCTGTGGATTGAAGACTGGGAGACATAGATTTCCAGAGTGACCAGCAGAGCATAATATTCAGAATGTTCAGTTCTCAACTCAAATATACAAAATATACAAAAAGACAGGAAAGTATGGCACAGTCAGAGGAGAAAAATAATTTAATGGAAAAATATTACCAATGAAGTAGTCTCTTGAATTACTAGTCAAAAATGTTAGAAAAACTCTCTTAAATAGGATCAATGAACCAAGGAAAATTTATAGAAAAACTAAAGAAATGAAGAAAACAATATAAAGCAAAATGAAAATTTCAATACTATGATAGAAATTACAAAGAGCCAAATGGAAGTTTGAGAATTTAGCAGTACAATAACTGAATTGAATAATTCAAAAGGAGAATGAACTGAAATTCAAGAGCAGATTGGAGGAGGTTGAAGAAAGTATCAGTGAACTCAAAGAAAAAACAGTTGAAATTGTCCATGATACAGAGCAAAACAAAACAAAAAAAAAGTGGAAAAAAATGAACAGAGTCTGAGTAACCTGTGAAACACCATTAAGTATGTCAATATATGTAAAATAGGAGCCCCAGAAGGAGCAGAGATAGATAAATGGCCAGAAAATATGCTTAAAGTAACAATGACAGAAAACTTGCCAAATCTGATGGAAGAACTGAATACACAAATCCAAGATACTCTATGAATGCCAAGCAAAATAAAAGCAATGAGATCTGCATCAATTTTTTTTGTTATTAACCTGTCCAGTGCCAAAGACAAAGTAATATTTTGAGCATTTGCATCTAGCACAAGGTAAGCAGAGACCAGTACATAGTAAGTGTTTATGAATTAGTCTCTTGTTTGTAACAGAGTGGATGGAAAGACAGAAAACTTAATTCTTCACCTCTAATATTTGAGGCATACCCATTCTTCTGGGAAAATGCAAGAGTATTGCTCTGACAGATGACAAACATCCTTAGATTTGCAGAACTGGCAATGCAAACTACTTACTGAATGGCTAAATTGACTCCCTGCTTTGTTTCTCTTTGGTCTCCACCCAGCAGATTCTAAGTTTCATGAGAGCAAGCCACTAAGTCCACTCTCCTCTTATCCCTGAGAAGAGATCCCAGGATACAGCCAACCTGCAGCTACACTGGACCCTCACACCCCAAGGGAAGGAAGCCAAATTGTATAGCCAAATGGGGTGGATGGCATGGGTACTCTGATTGGGTAAGTGACCAGATGGCAAGGAAGAGAGTTGTTGATCAAGAAGACTGGCAAGCCAGGAGCTCATGCTTATAAGGGGCCCAGAGAAGAAAGAACTGCCCTGGGGTCTGGAATCAACCAAAGTTGTTTTAGGATATGTGGCAGGCACTGGCAACAGACTGTTGTTGTCTCTTACTATCCAATTCTTACCAGCCTGTGTGAGATGACTGAGAGGACCCTGATATGGGTCTTTGTGTCCATTTCCCGGGTTGTTTGTTGTTTCTTCTTCATTTGCACAGGGACCCCAGAGTTGCTGAAAGTTTCAGATGGTTTCTTGAAATTAATGGCCAAGAATGTGCCCAAGGTGGCCTAAGGCATAGATGATTGGGTCTTGTTCCAAGGAAACAGAGAACACATGTGAGGTAGGTTAATATAGGGAAAGAGGGAAGGCAGCTGGGACCTGGCAGAGAACATGGCCATGAGACTCTTCCTGGAGACCCCTTGCTATGCAAAACAAAGCCAGAAAGATCCCACCCAGACCCTGGCCATGAAGTTCAGTTTAGAACTCTTTCTGGGGTCAAGGGGAAGCCCCAGATAACTTCAAACAACAGGACTCCCTATTGGCCCCCTAAGTGCTAACAGGTGGGGCAACCAAACAGATAAGCCAACAGGCGGCGCCTCTTCCATAACATTAGGAAAGGGGAGGAGGAAAGGCTTTAAAAAGGCCTACTGTGGGGCATCATGTGTGCATCCCACCCTGTAACATATCCACATACATGTCTTGGGTTGAGTACTTATTTCTAGTTTTCTTCTTTCTTAATAAACTCTTTACTCTCTTGCCTACACTATGGCATGTCCTTAAATTTTTATGTGACATAGACAAGAGCCTAGAAGCCCAGAAACCAGAGCATTCCACTAACATATTTGGCAAGATAACCAGGAGACAAAGAGGTAAGTAATGCTCACTGACACACTATGAAGATTGGTGAGTCTAGGTTTTTAAATTAAAAAGTCTGTTTGTGCCCTCTTTTGTTTTATTTGTGAGGCCCCTGAGCCAGGCCTGGAGGTTTGTTCCTTACTTAGCTGCTGGGAGGCCCTGAGATTCCTATTAACACATTACCTCTGGGGCCTCTGAGGCTGTTTGCCTGTAAGAAACTGATCAGACCCTGCTTCTTAATGTGCCTCTTAATGTCTGATTAAACAGCAAAACTCCGTCTCTGGCAGTGGTAATAAAATGAGCTCTCTCTCGCAGCTGCTTTCTAAGACCTCTACAAGAGCAGACCAAAGGAAATGTCCCTACCCATTCATGAAAAAAAAAAAAAAGTTTTCCCTGAGACTTCAATGAACTCAGTGAGTATATACTGGAAATAGTGTTGCTCATCCAAGTTCTGTCAAAGTCAAAATGGGAAATGTTTTATTCAGACAAAAGGATGCTGATGCAAAGTACCAGAAATCTGTTGGCTTTTTATTTGGATATTTATTTATTTATTTGAGGTAGAAGCTTAAAATTACAAGGCCTTAAAGACTCCTTCTAAAGATACCATAAGAGGTACTTTCTCACCAAAGATGATTGCCAGACTCTGTGAGGGTTCAGCCTGCCTTCTTCCTCTTAAGGCTTCATGGTCCCACCTTCTTCTGATCTCATAAGTAGGCTGGGATAGGTCTTGTTTCTTTCCAGGCTCAGCTTCCCTGGTCTCTTCACAAGGTCAGCTGTAAACTATCAAGTGAATGGCTTAGCTCTCTCTGGGGATCCAGAATCAAAACTAAGTTCTCTCCTCTTGTACCTATAAAGCTCTTGTGTCTCCTTCTGTTTGTCTTCTTGAGTGAGTGACCATTTATAAAGCCCACCAAGGGGTCAGAGTCTCAATCCTGTGTCACACCATATTACATGGGCATATCAGCCCTAATATTAACATAATTGAATCAAAGACATCTCAAATGAATCTAATATAATCAAAGGGTATCACACCTGGAAGAACAGACCAGCTTACAAACATAACATATATATTTCTTTTTGAATTCATAAAAAATATCAAACTGCTACAGGAAATAAGCAGAGGTGTGAAGTAAAGGAAAATGATGTAGATTGTATTTCAAAGTATTGGAAAAATTTGGTTATAAGCCAATAACTAAAAAGAATGAAATTTGTGTACAAAAATTCCTGATTACAGTGCAGATTAGAATAATCAGAAACAAACTTCAAGGAGATCTTTTAAATGTTATTTTACAAGTAAACTTATTTTGTAAGAGGAAGAAAATTATAAGTAACATTAATGAGTTCTTTGTCTCTAATTCTACTTGTGTCTTTTGTTCAGCATGTATTTTCATACAATGGGATGAAAATATAAAATTATCAAAAGAAAATTCTTAAAAGATCTCTTTTGAAATT
>JAQZBX010103904.1:0-11009 GCA_029593785.1 Cabassous unicinctus | reverse complement strand
ACATATATGCATATGTATTATATATCATTTTACAAATAAAAAAAAATTAAAAAAAATTTTTTTACATGTATTCAGTACATCTAATTGAGAAATGTATTTTTTAGTCAACAGGTTTTACTTTTTTAAAATTATTGTTTATATTTTCAATTAGTAAATGTAGAAAATACACTTTTTTAAAAAGTATTTATTGAGAATTGTAGGGAAAGAACAGAACTTACTGAGAAATAGGAGAGTAGGACAGAAATAAACACTGAGATTTCATGCGGGCTTCTCTAGGGAGAGAGAGCAATTTGGCTTGTGCCGTTACCTTTGTTAAACTATTAATTACTCCTTCCCTTTCTAATGCTAAGGATAGGCACCCCAACTGTTATTGGTTACCCCAACAATGGTAGGGGCCAATGGTGAAGCCTCTATGGAATATCCGGGACCAAGGGAGGCCCCAGAAATAGTCCCAACTGGGACTTCAAGGTCAAGGTCTCAGCTAGGTTTCTCAGTCTTCTTGTCTGTCCTTTGGCCATGTTGTTTATCGGCTATGCTGACTGTCAGCCATGTTGTCTGTATGCCATGCCCTGGCTCATATTTTCCTCGTTTCCCTGTACTAACCTGCCTCAGATATACCACAGACCTTGAGTGCTAGGGCCTAGGGCTCATCTACAAAATTGGGGAAATCACTGCACCAGGAAGGGGGCACCCTAGCAACAGGAACTGTCCCCAAACACAGAGCCCACCTCCTCCCTGGGTCTCTGCCACCCCTCCTTAGACCAGCTATCCTGGGGAGGAGCACCAGAGGCAAGGGGAAGGGCAACTTGACCTGCTGTTGCCCTAGATCCATTGACTACCTGCAGGTCCGCAGAGACACCCCTGCCAGTAGCAGTAGGGAGCATGGGGATGAAGGGTGTACTCTGAGGCACCCATGTCAACAGACTCTCCATTTACTCCACTTCCAGGGCCCCTAGGTCTGCCTGGCTTTTGTGGGGTATGTGGGTGGAACCCCAGCAGAAGTGGAAGAAACAGAGCCAGGGGGTCGGTATGAGGTTGGGGCTGTGGAGTGATCCAGTGGCTCAGGCCCCAGGAGAAGCAGTTGGAGTATTGTGCATGCTCGCTGCGGACCAGGGTCGAGTCCATGCAGCATCCTCTGTCCCGTGCTGGCCCCGTGTGTGTGCACAGGTGTTGGCACAAGCCGGCTTCCCAGGGTGGTGCCACCTCATTCCCCGATTTGGGGACCTGTGTGCTCCTGTCTGCCCGTGATACGTGGTCCTCCCCACTTTCTACCCAGTGTCAGGCAGCCCAACACCCTGTCATCGGTGAGCGGCAGTGCCCTCAAGCAGTTTCTTCACGCAATCCCACAATGTGCAATGGGGAAAATAAGACCTAGAGAGAGACAGGCACAGCCTGTCTGGGAGGTTCCATCCTACCAGTCCAAGGCTCAACCCACTCCCCTGGATTTTGCTTTGGAAATAGATCCCTTACATCCTGGGAGACTCCTCTCCGCTACTGCCCATGTAAGGGTTTTTCTTTTTGGCATCCCCAGAAGGAAACAAAAACATTGAATATCCTGGGGGTGGAGTGTTGAGTTGGATTCCATTCTGCTTCCCACTCCTTGTTATAATCCATCCTTCTCTAAGTTAAAGCATTAGCCACATGGGTCACCAACACACGAGTTTTATAGTGTTTTCTCACATCCACCTGATGACATCCCTAGGAAATACATGCTAGAATGATCCCTTTGTGCAGAAGGGAAACTTGGATGGTCCTGAGAGGCACAATGACTTGTTCAGGGTCCAGAACTGGTAGAAAATAGAGCCAGGTGGAGCCCAGCTCTTTCTCCTCAAAATAATTGATATAAGTCAATTTATAAAGATGAAATGGGTTAGTGGTTATGTAGATCTGAGGAAGGAATCTGAAGGGGGGTGGAGTCTTTTTTTGGAGTAATGAAGTTGTTCTAAATTTTTTCAGATGATGAATGTACAACATTTTGATTATGCTAAAAGCCATTGACTATACACTTTGGATAAAATAGCCAGAAACAGCAGCTATGTACAGTGGAGGAAGTATAGAGAGAATGAGAGGTGAGGAATTTTCTTGTTTGTTTGTTGTTTATTATTATCATTATTATTGAAATAATGAAAATGCTCGGATAATGATTGAAGTGACGAATGCACAGCTATGTTTATACCAAATAACAATGATTGTACACTTTGAATGAATTGTAAGATTTATATCTATCAATAAAACTGAATTGTTACAAAAAAATGAATTCCAGACTTTGCCAGGTCTCACAGGAGCAGAGTGGAGGGATGTGTCGGAAAACTGAGCAGTTAGGGAGATGACAAAGTAGAGGAGGGTAATCCATTGGCTGCTCAGAGGGGCAGCTGGGGAAGAGGACCCCAGGAAGTGACCTCACTTCCTTGGAGATAGACCACAACAGAATTTAGAACCCTGGTAACCAGGCACCTTGATTCTAGAGACAGCCCCCGAACAGCTCACTTGGACAGAGACCTTTGAGAGAACAAGATGTTTTCTCTATGTTTACCTATTTTCCGAGACTCTGACAGTAAGAAAACCCAGAGCGAGAGGTTTTTAGATGTTCCAGGCTTTGGCTGAGACTTCACCCTCAAGGACTCTGGCCATTTACCAGAAGGAACCCAAAGGTATCTCAGGGAGCCCAGGGCAGGGGAATGCAGACCAGCTCATCACCTGGGGTCATGCTTGGGCAGTCTCAAACCCTCCCACTCCCAGTATGTGTGTCAGAGGGTAGGGCAATCAGTGGGGACAGGTCCTAGCAGGAGCAGGTGGGTTTGGGAGGGGAGCCTGGTGGGCTCATCAGTTCGTTCCCAGGTCATGGCTGGCAGGGCAGGAGCTGGGGAACTTCTGGTGGAGCCCATCTTCCCCATGTAGATTCAGAACTGTGGAGCTGTAATCTCTTTGTTCCTCTGGGGGTCTATGCCTCATCTGGGAGTTGAACTTCACATGGGCTTGAGCCCCTTAATGATGACCAGGCAGGGCCCTGATGGGTCTCGGCCCGAATGTCGGAGCCTGTCTATTTAGAGCTTCACCCAGGAGACCAGTGAGGAGCTGGAGTACAGGAACAAGAACACCACATCCCTGATCAGGGGGCAGGTCGCCACGCCTTCCACAAACACTGGCACAGGCTGGAGGTGAGAGTGTGGGGAGAGCATTCTCTATATCCAGGGCCCAAGACTCTACCCTGGAAGCTCCCCCGTGCTCCATCCCAGGGCTTTCCTGGAGAGGCACAGTTCCCACTTGCAGAAGAATCTGAGACTCCACCCCAGGCCCTTCCCATCCGATCCCCACCCAAGGCCAGCTGCAAATTCACGTTTCCTGTTGGCAGGGATATCATTTGCTGGTGACCGACAAGAAAGTGAAGGTGCCTGCAACTGAGATGCAGCAGCTCGCCCACCCTCTACAGGCCCAGCATGATGATCTAGAGCCAACTGAGGCTGAACCAGAGTAAGGAGGACTGAGATGATTGCCTGAGATCCCATGGGGAAGTACACGGGGGGAGTACACAGGCTGGGCCAGAAGCAAAGAGGAACCTCAGACTTCTCTTCCAGGAGTCCTCTGTCTGTGAAGACTTCCTGGGTTGCATGCTGACTTTGGGCTTCTCCAGAGGAATGGAATATTTTCTGACTTGGAGAAGCCACTTAGAAAAGCAATCATGTTGCTCGACAATCTGCCTCTTTCAGCTCCAGGGTCAGATCCAGCGCCAACAGTGTTGCCTGTTCTATCTCCAGCTTTGGCACAAGTGCCAGAGAGAGCAACTCCTGACGATCTAGAGCCCCCTTCATCTCCGGCTCTTGAGCCAACTTTGGAACTGCAGCTGGCTTCATCACCAGCTGTAACACCAACAGAACTGGCACCAGCTCAATCATCACCTGTGGATTTGTACGCAGCTCCAGAGTTGGACGAAGTGTCATCACCAGGGCAGGATACAGAGCTGAATGTAACACCAGCCCTGGCTCCACCATCACCTCCCCAGAGTGATCCAGCTGATGAGCTTGAGCCAGTCCAGGCATCAGATCCTGCTCCAACTTCTCAGCTCCAGACATGGCTGGAGGAAGAAATGGAACCTTCCTTCCCCTCTCCTGTGAAGGCATTTATATTCCTGTCTTCTGTCTTTTTCTTTGTATTTTATGTTTTATAAGATTTGGTTTATTTTTCTTGTTAAATTACCCTTAAATTTGTTATTAGTTTTTAAGTGTCCATATCAGTATCTTTAGGCCCATTTTGTGCTGTGCAATCATCCTCACTATCTTCTTCCGGAACATTTCTTCACCCCAAACAGGAAGCCCACACTCACTCGGCAGTCACTCTCCATTCCCCTCTGTCAGACCTGGGAACCACTCATCTGCCTCTGTCTCTTTTGATGCTGTGGACCAGCTCAGGCCTGAACATCTGCACAATCTTCGCATCTGGCAAGGAGTCCGTATCCTCATGTCAAAGCCATGGACACTGTGGCTCAGGAAGCCTAAGGGACTTTGCCCAAATTCCTCCATCCGGAAAATCAGGGAACAGGGACAGGAACCCAGGACCAGGTTTCTCAGCAGTCCCCTGTGTCTGCAGCCCACTCCACTCACTTGTGTCTGGGACCTTCCTCTCTGCCACACCAAGCTCAGCACTCAACACCACGCTGCCTTATCCACTTTTGGCTGAGTTGGTCCAGGAGGTGATTGTGGCCATGGAGACATTCCAGTTATTTTGATTTCCTTGGCTGCTCCAACAAATACCATGCAATGAATAGACTTAACAATGGGAATTTGTTTACTCATAGTTTTGATGCTAAGAGAAACTTCAAATAAAGCCATCAAAAAGACAATGCTTTCTTCCCAAAGATGGACTTCTGCTCCTGGCTGTTAGCAAAGTTTAGTCCTGGCCTCCTCTGTCACATGGCAATGCACATGTGCCCTCTCAGGGCCTCTCCCTTTTTTGTTTCTGTTGATGTTCAGCTTCTGGCTAATCCCTCTCTGGCTTTCACTCTGTTCAAGTTTCATTCTGCATATAGAGTCTCCACTAAAGTTTAAGGCCCACCCTGGGATACTCCTTAACTGAAATAACCTCATCAGTAGGTTCAAGTTATAATGGGTTCACACACACAGGAATGGATTCAGTTTAAGAACATATTTCTCTGGGGTACATACAGCTCTAAACTACCACATCAGTCGTGGACAATAAAAAAGGAGGTGGCAAAGGGCTTCCCTCCAGCATCCTGAAGTGGTACACATGATCTTCTCACACCAATTAGGGCAAATGGGCATCCAAGAAGAGTAGAGAAAAGGTTCTTTTAGCACTCAGTACTGCAGATGATCAGGAGAACATCTATATTGGCTAGGCCTTTACCAGGGAGCACCTATCTTGGAGAAGACTTGGGAAGGATGCCATTTGGGGAGTGTGAAAGCATGTGGGGAATTCCACAAGGTTCCCAAACAAACTAGTATTCTGAGACCTGGGGACCCGAAAGCCATTGGCCATATTTATCATTTCTACAATTTTATTTAGTTATACCTCACCATCAAAAAACATTTTTAAGGCATCATACTCTCATTCAGTACAAAGAAAGACTTTTTTTCTCTCCAAGGGAATTTGTTTTCTTCATTCCATTAGATAAGATATATGAACTAAGCAATTTTCCTTTTTACCTTCACATACAGGAAGCTCAGAGTTTCATGTTCTCCTTATTTCACTGCAAAGCTACATCCTAGTTTTCCAGGCATATTTTATTTTTCCTTTATTACATTTTAATTTTCAGGGACTATTATGTGGATTCTTTTTTTTTTTTGGGATCACTGTCTTGAGATCTTTGGCAAGGGATCAAAGATGAAGCCCTTAAATGCCATTAAACAGAGACCATCATGCAGTGTTCTCAACATTCACACAGCATGAAGGCTGGCAGATAGATTTCAGAACTTTCCTGTAGGCTAAAATGGAGGATGTGGAAGTCATGCAGGGCTGGATTGTGAACAGGGCGTCATGGAAGGGTTTTGCAAGCACCAATGAGTCAAGCCTGGCCTAAGCAAATTGGGTTAGCCAGGAACACATGGGAACTTGTGCCTGGATTTTCCCAGGCATCCCATATTTTTGTGAACTCCCTGCACTGCGAACATTGCAGGAAGGAGAATTGTCCCCTTTTGGTCTCCCCAGGGAACCATCCCTGCATCCAGGTCTTCCCTTGATGTTTGTCCTTGAGCCTAACGTGAGGGGATGTGGGAGATAATTTAGAAGAGGTGCTCTCCATGGGTTTCTGGAAGAAAAGCAGCTGGAATGTGTGATGGAGGGGTCCACTGTTCTCCACTGTGGGGTCACTTCCAAATTCTCAAGACAATACAGAGTGGGTGACAAGAAACCATCAAACTTCCAGGAATAATGGTTTTAGATCCAGTTTCTCCCTTGGTCAGGCATTAGATGTTCACCCCAAAAAAGGAAGGTGGAGAGACAGGAGAGTGTCTCTCAGAGGTGTACATCTGCAATGTCTGGGAATAGTGGTGAAGACAGTCCAGAAGCTTCCCCTCCCTGTGGGGCCTACTGAAATTACAGGATATCAAGTTTAAGGTTTAATATTACTTAAGGACTTGCATCCTTTTCTGGTGAATATGCTAGGGTATTCCCAGTTGTATGCTATGCAGGTGAATTATGTCAAGTGAATGTATGAAGGTCATAGTTTATATTTAATGGTTAAGTATGGTTTAAGGAGATGTGTATGGACGTCAAGATGACAAGTGGTAAATATGTTGGTGATATTTATGTGTGAACTTGGTTAGGTTATGGAGTTCAGTTGTTAGGCCAAAGAAGCAATGATCCTTTGGGTATTTCATGGAGTTAAAACATAAGTCATTTGATTGCAGCTAAGGCTGATTACATCTACAGTCAACTAAGGAGCTTGCCTCCAGCAATGAGAGATATCTCATACAATCATTTTTTGCCCCTTAATGGCAAAACTGAATTGACTGTGGTGATGAAAGTACAATTCTCTTAGAGCTGGTCATTGTACATTTTAGATGGATTGTATGGTATGTATAAAACTTTAATACTAAAAGAAGGAGAATTTATATTTTTAGTCATCAAAGAGAAAAATTTTTATCTCTACTTCAGCCGGCTTTTTCTGGTGAATGGATCATTGCTTTCATTGGAGTTCCCAATCAGTAACCTTCCCTACAGGATTCAGACTTGGCAATTACCTAGGTCACATGAGTCAATTCCTATAATCCTCACATTATTCATATATACACACTTATGTAAACATAATTATATGCATATATATACATATACACATGCACATATATCCTGTCTATCCTGTCAGTTCTATTTCCATGGAGAACCCTGACAAATTCATTAAGTGACCAGGAAATGCAGAGACTCCTAAAGCATGGGAATTCCTTGGGCATAAGGTGCAGGCCAACTTGAAAAAGAAGAAAAATTGGAAGACTCACACTTTCTGTTTTTAAAATTTATTACAAAGGTACAATAAACAAAACAGCTGCTGGTTTTAATAAGACGATTTTTAAAATGTGTTATGAATTTGTAATAAATGTTCCACATCAAAGCAAGGTGTTGGTGGTGGGGTGGCATATAGGAATCTGGTATTTTATGCATGATTGTACTGTAATCCCAAATTTCTATAATAAAGAAAAACATACACACACAAGACAAACGGCACAGTAGTGGCACAATCACAGACACATAGACCAAAGGAATCAAACTGCGAGTTCAGAAGGAAACCTCAGATCTATGGCAATTGTTTTTGAGAAGTCCACTCAATGGGGAAAGAATAATCTATTCTACAAATGGTGTGACAGTACAGGATATACACTTGCAAAAGAATGAATTGAATGTCGATAATTACCTCATGCTATTTTAAAAATTAACTCAAAATGAACAACTTAAATATACCAGATGAGATTATAAACCTCTTAGAAGAAAACATTGGGAAAGATAAGGCTGCAAAGAATCTCAGAACTCATAAGAAGAGCTCAGGCAGCAAACAAAAAAAACATAAGTTGGAGTTCATCTAAATTAAAAAGTTTTCTGCTAACGAAGGACATTATCAAGAAAGTGAAAAGACAACCAAGATTAATGGGGAAAAACAGTTTCAAGCACTATCTCTTAGTTTTAATATGCAGAATATATTCAGAAATCCTACAGAAAGACAGACAATCTAATTATAACATGTGGAATGGACATTAATAGACATTTCCCAAGAGAGGCTATACAAAAGACTAAAAACACATGAAAAGGTGCTCAAGCTCATTAGCCATTAGGGAAATGCAAATCAAAAGTAAGGTGAGATACCACATTCCACGCACCACAAAGGCTATTTGAAAAACATGAGAAATAATATGGGTGCTTGGAGACTTGAAGGCAATGGGAATCCTGGTACATTCTTGCTAGGAATGTAGGAGGGTCCAGCAGCTGTGGAAAACAGTTTCGCAATTGCTCAATAAGTTAAACATACAACTACAACGTGACCCAGCATTCCCATTAGAGAGATGTACTCCCAAATAACTGAAAGCAGGGATTCAAAGATATATGTTTGTATCACTGTTCAGATCAGCCTTATTAACTACAGCCTATATCCAACAATAAATAATTGGATGAACAAAATGTGGTATGTATATACAAAGAGAGATTATTTAGCTATAAAAATAATAAAGTTCTGATACATGCCACAACATGGATTAAACTAACATACAACGTGTTCAATGAAATATGCCAGACATAAACAGAAAATACATAGTATGATTCCTTTTTTATGAAATAATTAGAATATGCAAATTCACACTGATATAGAATACAGATTTCCATTGGTAGAGATGGCAGGGGAACTGGGAATCAATGCATAATGTGTGCATGGTTTTCCCAATGAGGGAAAAGTTTGGTGAGTGTAGCACAATATTGTGAATGTGATTAATCCCACTGAATTGTAGGCTTTGGTGTGGTCAAATGGAAAGTTTAAGTTGTTTGTATGATGCCACATATTATTTTAAAAATAGAGACTAAAGAGAAGATGACAATTTAGTGCAAGGCAGCATCCCTGGACTGGACCTAAAATGGAGGGGAAATTCCCAGAAGGAAATTTGGGGGGCAATTGAAAAAAATTGGAATTATAATATATGCTTTATATCAATGTTAAATTTCTAGAACTGAATTCATATATTTAATATGGTAAGAAAAATGAATATCCTTGTTCTTAGGAAATATGCATGTAGGTATTATGGAGGTATTACATGTTCAAGGATCATGATGTATGCAACTACCTATCACTTTTTAGAAAACAGGAAAATATTTAGATACATAGACACACAATGGCTGGATAGACAGATGGAAAGATAAAATTGCACAACAATGGCAAAATTATAAGAGTTGATAAATTTCAGTATATGAGTACAGGGTATGCTGGAATTCTTTGTATTATTTTTGCAATTGTTCTTAATTTTAAAATTATTTTGAATTGAAAGTTATGAAAAAAAAAAAGAACCAACATGTACATATGATTCAGCCCAAATTCTTCTCATGGAAAGGAAGAAGATTTGTGAGGAATTTCAAGGTCAAAAAAGGCAGCCACTGGGCAGGGAGAATTTAACTGAAACCCCACATATCTTTGGCTGAGTACCCACCAGCCCATGTATGTAAGGAAACTGCCAGGACAAAGGAAAGAACCACAAGGGAACAGGCTGGCAGAGGGCCTAGGCACACTCAGATAACAGGGCAGATTCTGATTCGGGATCATTCAATCAATAAGTATATATTGAGCATCTAGTCTATGCAGGTACTGAGCATAATAATGAGACCAAATCAGACAAAAATTCTTCCTCGTGGGCTCCCATTCTAGAGAAGGAGTCAGACAGTGACACTAGACATCAAATGCAGGGAGGGTACACAGCACCTTCATTAGGACCACCTTATGGCCCCAAAGATATGGTTATGTCCTTCCATATTTTGAAAGTACAGGCAACTTAAGGAATAAATTTAAAATAAGTGGGTTTTGTGTAAAAAAAAGGGCCATTGATTTTACAGAAATGTGGGGGAATGTGAGGAGCTGAAGGTAGAAGAGGCTGGGCAGAAACCTTTCTGGGGGCTTTCCCCTCAAGAAAAATGCAGTGGTTGGGATCAGTGCCCCTTAGGAACAAACGGTGGCTGAGGACCTAGGGACAGCCCCTGAGAGAATCCGTCCTATATGCACCTCAACATTCCCAGCTCTGAAATGGAGAGTCATGGCTACCTTCTCTTTCTCCAGCTACCACATTTGGAACTGTTCTGGATGGTCATTGTCAGGCACTGGCGCTCAAACCCTACAAGAGGCCATTAGTGGCCAGAGAAGGAGGAAAGGCCAGGCCTAGGCTCAACTTCCTATTTAGCCAAGCTCAGCACCACCTCCTCCACCCTGTTATCTGGTAGGACTGCTACTTAGAGGACATCTGTCAGTCCCCAGACAATCCCGGATTCAAAGTGGTGGTGGTTTAAGTGTATCTCACCATGACTAGTGAAGAGTTGCAGCCTGTGCACACATCTCATTGCCCCGTTGAGTACAAGGACCGAATTGAGACAGAGCAGAGGGTAAGGTGGACTGGGGCTGAGTTCCTGTAAGGCTGGACAGGGGCACGGTGGAAAGAGGTTGATAGTGGGCTGGGAACAAAGATGAATCTCACATCAATCATCTGTTAGACATCTGTATGGGAAAGCCCCCAGGTGGGATTCTTGGGCTTGGGCTTCCCTTAGGCAAAGGGATAATTTTCCCTTTGGAGAGACGCCCTGAACGCAGTCATGTGGGACAATTTCCATCCACAGAAAACTGCTCAGCATCACCACTTTCCTTCTTGACAGTTAGGGGATCTCAAGGGATATTTCAGGATTTTAGGGGGGATAAAGTGTATGATACAGACCGGCAAATTGGTGACTTTCTTTATGATGCCTCCATGAAGCCTCCATCCCTCTCCACTGCATCAACCTGTGGGGGAGACATAGGCAGGATCAGGCAAGGCTCTGAGCTGACTGCC
>JAQZBX010103903.1:0-11017 GCA_029593785.1 Cabassous unicinctus | reverse complement strand
CACACAGAGAGCAGACAGAGAGCACAAAACAATGAGGGGAGGGAAATAAAAAAAAAAAGAAAAGAATATTTTTTAAAAATTTCATAAGAAAAATAAAATAAAGTTGCTATGAGTGCAGGCATCACCATCCCAAAATCCTCAAGATTGAGGAAAGAGAAAACATAAAGGGAGACTGCAACCATGGATCAAAATAGACTTATTATTGTAGTAACTGAAGAACTTGTAACATTGATATGAAAATAGTGGTTACCAGAGGTTCTGACGGGAGTGGGAGAGAAGAATAGTTGGAACATAGGGCATTTTTAGGGCGTTGGAATTGTTCTGCAGGATTTTGCAAAGGCAGATACAGGCCATTGTACATTTTGTCAGAACCTTTAAGATTGTACCATGCAAAGTGTAAACCATAATGTAAACTATAGACCATGGTTAGTAGCAAGGCTACAATATTTTTCCATCAACTGTAACAAATGTACCACACTCATGTAAAATGTTATTAATCGGGGAAAATGGGAGAGGAGAAAGGGGTGGGGTATATGGGAATCCCCTATATTTTCAATGTAAGTTTTCTGTAATCTGAAACTTCTTTAAAAATAGTTTTTTTTAAAGTAATGTAAAAAAAAAAAAAGCTGCCGTGAACATTCATGTACGTGGTTTTTTGTGGACATTTCTCTGGAGTAAATGCCTAGAAGTGTGATTGGGGTCATAAGGTAAGTGTATGTTTAGATTTTTAAGAAACTGCCAAACTGTTTTTCAGAGAAGTTATACCATCTTACATTCCCGTGCTAGTTTGATCTGAAGTACAATGGTATGTTTGAAATAACTAGCAAGCCTTTCACAGGCAGTATATTTTTTTTAAATCTGGTATGATGATAGCAAAGATTTATTGAGCATTACTATGTTCCAGAGAAGACTCTAAGTGCTTTACATATTGTAATAGACTTAACTGCTGGCCACAATTCTTCACTCCTGTAGTCCACACTCTTGCCGTGGCCTTGTAGTGGGTATACTCCCTTACTCCTTAATTTTGGGCTTGGCCCAATCCCTGAACTTGGGCTTGGCCCCATCCTTGACCTTGAGTTTGGCCATGTCATTGTCTTTTTAAACAGGATATTTATTTTAAATAGGATATTAGCCAAAGTGATGCAAACAGTTGGGCTTGTTCCCAGGCTTCTGGCTATCACCATGAGAAGAGCTTTCTCTAGAGTAACCTGCTGTTCCCAGAAGAACGCTAATGGAGCAGCCAAATCCAAATCCAAACCCTGAAGCCAAGCCTTGTCAGTGCCTAGTTGACATCTGCTGAGCTGTTTCAGGCATCCATGGATGTGCGAATCAGAAATAAAGCCTTATTGTTATATACCACAGAGGGTTTGTGTTGCCTGTTATATAGCAACAACTGAGTGGTGCTGATATATTAGCTCATTTAAGCCTGACAACACCCTAATTATATGTGATAATTAGCCCCATTTTACAGGAAAGGACACTGAGGCATGGAGAGGTTAAATAACTTATCCAAGGTTACACAGTCTGGCTCTAGAGCCAATGTTTTAACCAATACATTACAATGTGACTCAACGATCTCCAAGTTGAAACAATTACATAAAGAGGTCTTTATCATAAAAGACTTAAAAGTCCAAACCAGACAAATGAAAACTTTCACAGATTGAAAATTTTTATCTAATTTTTCAATAGCAATTTCTCATTGTTCAAAAATCAAAACAGACAAAAAGGTATGTAAACAGAGAAGTCATGCCCCTTTCCCCATCTATGGTAGAGAAACTTTTAAGATGGCCCCCCAAGATTCCTGTCCCCCAGTATCCTCACTTTTGTGTTATTTCCTCTCCTTGAGTGTGGGGAAATGTTTGTGACTTGCCTCTAAACAAGAGAATATGGCAAAGGTGAAAGGATTTTGCAGATATAATTAAGTTCCTTAATCAGTTCCTGTAGAGTTAATCAAAACAGAGATTATCCTGGATGGACCTGACCTAAGCAGTGGGCTTTTGAAAAAAGGGTCCAACACTGTGCTAACAAGAGAGACTCAAAGCAGCAGAGACACTTGGCTGCTGGCCTTCAAGAATGAAAATGGCCGTGTTGTTGGAACTGCCACTTACCAATCCACTTTTCAGAGTAGCCCCTCCCTTACTGTTTTTTGTTTTTTTTTTTGAAGTTTCTCCTTCCCGTTCCTTCAAATGCCCACCTCCTTATGTTTGTTTCTAGAAGGCTTCCTGCACCACCGGCTAAGTTACAGCTTCCTTTCCCTTTGAGATACCTGCTAAAACCAGCTCTGACTGGTCTAGTCACCGAGCATGCTAAGCCTCCATTTTTTAAGACTAACCATTATTTGCATGCTCTGTTTAACCCCTTTCCAAAACTGGATTGGTCCACATCATCTCACCCCATCCTTAGCCACCTTCCCCAGATGGTATAAAATGCCAGCTCCCATTTTGTTCAGGGAGACTGATCTGAGGCTTGCCATCAGTCTCCTTGCTGGTCAACTACACAGTAACTGCTTTTATTTTCTTTGAAATCCTAGTGACTCGGTATTGGCTTCTTTGTGCACCAGGCAATTGAGCCCACTTGGGCAGTAACATTGTGAATTGCCTATGCTGACAGGAGGCCTCTAGGAGCTGATGTCCTCAATCCTACAACTGCAAGGAACTGAGGTTTTGCCAACCTGAATGAATTTGGAAGAGGATCCTGAGGTCCAGATGAACACACAGTCCAGTCGACATCTTAATTACAGCCTCGGAACCCAGTTAAGTTATAGAACAATTTGTAATCTATGGGAACTGTGGTATAATAAATGTGTGTTATGTTAAGCCACTACATTTCTAGTAATTTGTTATGCTATAGATACAAATAGATTAAAAATAAAAGGATGGAAAAATATATATCATGCAAACACAACCATATGAAGCATATAGGGGCTTAACTATGTCTGACAAAATAGACTTTAAAACAAAAATGGTGCTAGAGATAAATATGTACATTTTATAATAATAAAAGAGTTCAATCCATCAGGAAGCTGTAACACTTAATATATATGGTTGTGGAGGATTGAATTATGTACCCCAATTTAGACATGTTCTTAATCTTAATTCATATTCCTGTGGGTATGTCCCCATTGCAAATAGGATCTCTTAAAGATGTTATTTTTAGTTAATTTAGAAATTAGGAATCAATAAGAGAAGGAAATTTGGGAAATTCACAAATATGTAGAAATTAGTAACCACTACTAAATAATCAATGGGTTCACAGAAGAAATCACTAGGGAAATTAGAAAATACTTTGAGATGAATGAAAATGAAGACACAGCATACCAACAGTTATAGGATGCAGAGAAAGTAGTGCTTAGAGAAAAATTTATAGCTATAAATGTCTATATTTAAAAAATAAGAAAAATGTACCATATGGCCCAGCAATTCCACTCCTGGGTATATACCCAAAAGGACTGATAACACATGTTCATATAAAAATCTGTTCCTGAATGCTCATCGCAGCATTATTTACAATAGCCAAAAGGTGGTGTCTTAGTTTGCCACAGGGCTGCTGATGCAAATGAGTTGGCTTTTATAATGGGGATTTTATTTAGGGTAAAAGCTTACAGTTCTTAGGCCATGAAATGTCCAAATTAAGGCACCATCAGAGATGATTTCTCACCAAAGTCAGCTACTGGTGATTCTGGTGTCCTGCCATTAGGCATATGACAGGGCTCATCTCCTCAACCTTGAGCTGCTCCAAGGGCCCAGCCCCTCAAGGACTTCTTTCTATGCCTCTATGCTCTGCTGGTTCCAGTCTCTGGGACTTTTCTCAGCCTCTTGGGCCTTCTCTATTTTCCTGTAGTCCTGTTTCTCACATGGCAGGATCAATTATGGCTGCTTCCTTCCTCTCTCTCTCTCTCCCCCCCGCTTCACTATGTGTGTGTGTGTGTGTGTGTGTGTGTGTGTGTGTGTGTGTGTCTCCATTTTTATCAGACCCAGAAAGAAGGTGGAGACCCAAACTAGCTCATGCCTCACTGGTGTAGTTCAATCAGAAGCCCTAAATCAATTGTATCAAGTAATCCAATCAAAGGCCCCTTAGCTGAATTTAATGCAATCAAAGGGTCCCACACCCACAGGAATAAATTAGTTTAAGAATATAATCTTTTGGGATTCAAAAAAGAACTTCAAACTGTCACAGGTGGAAAAAACCCAAATGACCATCAACTGATAAACGAGTAAATAAAATATGATATATCCATACTATTAAACATTATATGTCCATTATTTTTTTAAGATTTATTTATTTAATTTACTTTTATCCATTTTATTTATTTATTTGTGCTGCTTGTGCTCGCTGTGTCCACCCGCTGCGCGTCTTTCTGTGTCTGCCTGTCTCCCTTTGTTGGGTCGTCCTGCTGCATCAGCTCACCATGCCGCGCGGGCCGGCTTGCTTTCACCAGGAGGCCCTGGGAATCGAACCCGGGGCCTCCCATATGGTAAACGGGAGCCCCATCGATTGAGCCACATCCGCTTCCCTATATGTCCATTAAAAAAGAATAAAGTACTGATACATGTTACAAGATGGATGATCCTTGAAAACATGCTAAGTGAAAGAAGTTAAACATGAAAGACCACCTATTGTATGATTCCATTTATATGAAATATCCAGAATAGGCAAATGCACAGAGAAGGAAAACAGATTAATGATAACCAGGGGCCAAATTAGTGGTTGCCGGGAGGAAGGAATGAGGAGTGACTGCTTAATGGGTACATGGTTTCCTTTTAGGATGATGAAAACATTCTGGAACTAGATAGTGATGATGGTTGCACAGCATTGTGAATGTTCTAAATGTCACTGAATTACACACTTTTTACTGGTTAAAATGGTAAACATCATATATGTATATATTACTACAAAAAAAAAAAATCTCAAATAAATAACCTTACCTTCCACCTTAAGACACTGAAAAAAGAGCAAACTAAACCCAAAGCTTGTAGATGAAGGGAATGATAAAGATTAGAGTGAAAATTAATGAAATCAAAATAGAGATACACTAGAGAAAGTCAACAAACCAAAATTTGGTTCTTTGAAAAGATCAACAAAATTGGCAAATCTTTAACTAAGCTAACGAAGAAAGATTCAAGAAAGATTCAACACCTTCTTTCAAGAAGGTTTTACTACTGACCTTATGGAACTAAAAAGTATTAAAAGGGACTACTTTAACAAAAATATGCCAACAAATAAGATAACTTACACTAAATGGACAAATTACTAGAAGGACACAAACTACCAAAACTGGCTCAAGAAGCCATCATCAAGGCAATGTGTTCTTCCTGAAGACTGGCATTCTGGGGCTGACTGCCAGTGATCTTTGGTCCTGGGCTCTTCTGTCACTTCGCAATGCACATGGTGGCCTCTTCTGGCCTCTCCCTTCTCTTCTGGGGTCCATTGATGTCCAGCTTCTGGCTGTTCCCTCTCTGACTTTCTCTGTTTGAGTTTCATTCTGTTTATAATGGACTCCAGTAATAATCCTATTAGATCCATCCTGAGCCACACTTTAACTGAAGTAACCTCATCAAAAGGTCCTACTTACCCACAGGGATGGATTGTTTAGAACATGTTTTTCTGGGGTACATACATCTCCAAATCACCACAGATAGCAAACACCCCAAATTGATCTACAGATTCAATGCAATCCCTATCATAATATCACCTGGCTTCTTTGTAGAAATTTACAGTTGGTCCTAAAATTCAAAAAGAAATTCAAGGGACCCAAAATAGCCAAAACTACCTTTAAAAAGAAAAAGACAGAGAACTCACAGTTTCCAATTTTAAAACTTATTGCAAAGCTACAGTTTTCAAGATAATGTGGTACAGGCATAAGGAAAGAAATAGAGATATATGGAACAAAATTGAGAGTACAAAAATAAACCTATAATTCTACAGACAATTGATTTTCAGCAAGAGTGCCAATACAATTCAATAAGGAAAGAAGTCTTTTCAATCATTGGTGCAGGGACAACTGTAGGTCTAAATGTAGAAGAATGAGGTTGAATGGCTACCTCATGTTGTATACAAAAATTAACTCAAAATTGATCAGAGACCTAAATATAAGAGCTAAAACTATAAAACTTTCAGAAGAAAACATAGGCATAAATCTTTGTGACCTTGGATTAGGCAATGATTTCTTAAATATATCACCAAGCAACAAAAGAAAAAAGAGATAATTAGGACATTACCAAAATTAAAAACTGTTGTTCTTCAAAGGACACCATCAAAAAAATGAAGATAGTCCACATAATGGGAGAAACTTTTTCTAAGTCATGTATTTAATAAGGGAGTTGTATCTAGAATATATGAAGTTACTGCTACCATTCAACAATAAAAAGACAATCCAATTTTAAAATGAGCAAATTGTATAAATACACATTTCTCCAAAGAAGATTACAAATGACCAATAACACATGAAAAGATGCTCAACTTCATTAGCTATGAGGTTAATACAAATCAGAATCACAATGCAATATCACTTCACACCCACTAGAATGGCAATCATAAAAAAGTCAGGTAATAGGTGTTGGGGAGGATGTAGAGAAATTGGAAACCTCATACATTGTTTATAGGTATGCAAAACAGTGCAGTCTCTTTAAAAAACTGTTTGCCAGTTCCTCAAAAGTTAAATATAGTGTTCCCATATGACCCAGCAATATCACTCCTAGATATATACCCAAGAGAAATGAAAACATATGTCAACCCAAAAACTTGCATACAAATGTTTTAGCAGCGTTATTCATAAGAGTCAAAGGTGGACACAATCCAAATGTCCATCAACTAATGAAAGGATAAAGAAAATGTGGTTTATCATCTAGACAATGCACTATTATTCAGCCATTAAAAGGAATGAAGTATTGATGCATGCTACTACATGGATAAACCCTGAAAACGTTATACTAAATGAAAACAGACAGCCTCAAAAGATATATTGTATGATTCTGCTTATATGAAATGTCCAGAATAAGCAAAACTATAGAGACAGAAAGTGGATTAGTGGTTGCCTAGGGATGGGGAGGTTGAGGTTAAAATGTTTTGAACACGGTTTGCTCATAGGGAGGTGATGAAAAATAAACATACCTTTGGGATAATAAAACACACTCATCATTTTTTTAACCAATAAGTTTGGAGTAGGATTTAAAATGTTAAACAAATATAGAATAAAACACTTTGACCTACCTTCATTGATGATTGTGGTGAAAAGACAATAATAGAAACATCCAAGGACTACACAGACTAGATAAGCTTTTAAAATAATTTTAATTCTTTATGTTTACATAGCAGCCTCTTACACAAATTCCAGAGCTATATAGTTTAAGGAGCTCTCAAGAGATCACATAGCTCACAATTCTGAAACATTTTCAATGCCTACTCACTTTTCCTAGAAATCTAGAGACAAGATATCCCGATTATACTATTTAATGTTTAGCTATGATCACCAGGAAGTCTTCTAAACTTCTAAACTAAAACCTTTTTAAAATTTATTTCTCCCCACCCACCCCTGCGCGTCGTTGTTTTGCGCTCACTGTCAACTCTCTGTGTGTTCTTCTGTATCTGCTTGTCTTCTCTTTAGGTGGTAGTGGGAACCGATCCTCGGACCTTCCAGAGTGGGAGAGAGGCGCTCAATCTCTTGTGCCACCTCAGCTCCCTGGTCTGCTGCGTCTCTTATTGTCTCTCCTCTGTGTCTCTTTTTGTTGCATCATCTTGCTGTGCCAGCTCTCTGCGCAGGCCAGCACTCCTGCATGGGTCAGCTCTCCACTCAGGCCAGCTCACCAATGGGCCAGCTTGCCTTTCACCAGGAGGCCCCAGGAATCAAAGCCAGGACCTCCTATATGGTAGACAGCCCAATCGCTTGAGCCACATCTGTTTTCCCTCATTCTTTTTAATGGCTGCATAGTATTTCACAGTAAGGACAAACAACTTCTTTAATCAGTTCTTTAATTATGGACATTTAACTTATATCTAAACGTTCACTATTCCAACAAGAGTGCAATAAACACTCTTGCACAAACATCTCTTTGTTGAGTGTTCCTGTAAGGGAGATTCCATGACTTCAGTTAAATGTGAACTGATATATAAGGCAGCTCAGACCCAGATCTCCCCAGCTGACCTGGGATTCACCTACTCTCTGATATTCTTGACCCTTTGCCAATAAGGACTGCTTCTTTTGTGACTTCTTCCTAGTAACTCTAGAATGGCTCTTCACTAAGGAAACAGAAAACTCCAGTGGCAGGGAAAGTAATTTAACTCTCCCGAAGAGTTTCTAAATAAAGAAAACACTGAAATATGTCTGTCTTTCTTGGTACCCTTACTGTTTTTAGTTCCTTAAGCAAAGTGAATAATTGATGATAAAAATATGCTTTTAAATGAAAAGTTTCAATTAGAATGGTTGTCTTCTCCCACTCTAGATGCCCACCCAGGGAGACTTGCATGATTCAGGGAAGCTTCAATTCCTTTATCCTGTTAGCCTCTTCTGACACATAAATCTGCCTCATTGTACTAACTGGTGCCTCCTGATCTCAAAAGTTTAATGTCTTTTCCAAAAATCATTACTTCTTTTGAGGAAATAAGCCATAGTCAACTCCGAAACCATGGCTATATCCAGCCTTTTGATCTGACCTCCCAGTTTTATTTTTATTTATTTCCCTCAATAAAGAAAATAAAAGAGAAAATGAATAGGTTTGCATGGTTTCCTTCTTACAATGGCTGGACCAGTGGGAGTTTACAATGGCAAAGCTCAATATTAAACAAATCCTTGTGGATACCGCCTTACACAATTGAACTGCATTCCATCTACCATGTTAGTAAAGGCACAGGCATTTATTTCAGCTATAGAGAAGACACACCTGTCCTTGAGTTGGGCTTCCACCCTTAACAGTAACTCCCGAGGGGCATGACAATTGCATTCCAATTACGGCATACATCTCCCCCATGTTCTTACAAGAAATGTTCCTTTTCAATGGTCATCGTCATCGTTTTATTTATGTGTTTATTCATTTATTTATTTATTGACAGGAATTTTCAAATTGTCTAGCTTCAAAAGTAAAGGAGGGGAGTGAATGTAGGTCAAGTGGTTGAGTGCCTGCTTTCCATGTATGAGGCCCTGGGTTTGATCCTTGGTACCTCCTAAAGCAAACAAACAAAAAACCAAATCTCATTGGGGAGCGGATGTAGCCCAGTGGTTGAGTGCCTGCTTCCTATGTATGAGGTCCTGGGTTCAATCCGTGGTACTTCCTTAAAAAAAAAAAGTAAAGGAGTTTTTTGTTTACAATAAAAATGAGCCTATAAACTGTGGTTAACAGTACAAATATGAGAGCGTTCTCTCATGAAGTTTAACAAACGTACAATACTAATACGTGGTGTAAATAATCGGCATGTGTATGGAAAAAACATACCAAATGCATGCTATAGACCATAGCTAATAGTAATATTTTGACGTTGTTCTTTCATAATCTTTAACAAATGTTCCACAACAATTCAAGTTGTTGGTGGAGGGGTGATGTATGGGAATTCTGAGAGTTATGCATGATTGTTTTGTAAGCTCACAACTTCTCTAATAAAAAAATATATTTTAAAAAATAAGCCTATAAGATCATTGTGATTTTTTTACTCTCCCCTTTTTATTAAAGATCCCAATTTTCTAAAAAAAATAAGCAACTAGAGCTTGTCAACATTTTTAAAGGTTAATTACTATGAAACCATTGCAGAGTTAGAGTTAAATGTACAAACCATAGTCCATCAGAGACAGACTTAATAAATGCAAAATCAAATGTACTATTATTGATTACAATTTATTTTAAAGACCTAAAAAGCAAGCAACAGAACAGACTGAGTCAGCCAGGCAGGACAAATACTTGATTGTGCCCATGTTTACATGGGATGTGGACAGCAGCACTGAGTTTACACAAGGAGAGAAACAATTTTCCTTTCCACCCTCCAGTTGCAAAATTTTTGTTAGATAAAGCAAAGGATGGGCAGTTATGAATGGCAGTTTGGATCATGCAAGAACAGCTACAAATAATAGAGTAATAAGTGGGCAATAAACACCTGGTTGCTGAATCTTGGACTGAGAAAGGCAGGGAGAAAAATCACAGAACAGAATGATTGGAAGCCATTTCAACCCAGAATTTTTTTTTAAATTATGCAAGTCATAAAGAGCCATTATAATTCAAACTAAAATTAGAATCCCTTGATAGGAGTTAATGATTTGGAATTAAGTTCTAGAAGGATGAGACTGAGGACATCAGTTCTTTAGTTTGATAGGATTTAGTGGCTGCAACAAAGGAGATGAAATAACAACGTGGGGACTGGCCCCCACCCCAGTGAGCTCATCATCATTTCATGGGAGAAGAGAAATGACAGTAACAAGGTGATGCGCTGTAAGCAAGGTTTGCCGGCTTCATTTCTGAAACCCATACCGTCATCTAGTCCCCTTCCTGCCCTCTTCCACCCAGCCAGAAAGCTGAAGAACATACCCATAATGATCCAACTTTATCCCTTTTATTCATCACCACCCCAGATAAGTTATTTCCTAGTGTATATCTCGATTAACTCTGTGTGCGTGTATGTTTGCATTTTGGATAAAATAATTCATACCAAGCCAGGCCTATGTGTATTTGCATTTTTAAACTTTTAATTTTGAATAATTTCAAATTCTAAAAAAGTTGCAAAATTTAACAGAGAACCCCCATATAGCTTTTATCCAGATTAAACAGTTTTTTACATTTTGCCACATTTGATTATTCTCTCTCTCTGTAATTACTTATTTTGTCTTAACCATTTGAGAGGATGTTGTATAGATCATGCCTTTCTTTTACACCTTAATACTTCAGTGTGTGGTCATAAGAACAAGTATATTTTCTTACATAACCACAATACAGTTATCAAATCTGGAAAGTTAACATCAGCAACAATTCATTCAAAGCATATGCCTTACTCGTCATCAGAGAAGTCATTCTGGAGTTAAACCTTCTAAGTGTAATGAATG
>JAQZBX010103902.1:0-11008 GCA_029593785.1 Cabassous unicinctus | reverse complement strand
AAGGATGTTAAGAAGACACTGGATAAGCACAAAGAAGAATTTGAAAGCATACATAGAAATACAGCAGATCTTATGGGAATGAAAGGCACAATAAATGAAATTAAAAATACAGGAATCATATAATAGCAGATTTGAGGAGGCATAAGAAAGGATTGGTGAGCTTGAAGAAATGGCCTCCAAAAGAGAACATACAAAAGAGGAGATGAAGGAAAGAATGGAAAAAATTGAAAAGGTCACAGGGAACTAAATGACAGCAAGAGACATGAAAACATACATGTCATGGGTGTCCCAGAAAGAGAAGAGAAGGGAAAAGGGGCAGAAGGAATATTTGAAGAAATAATGGTAGAAAATTTCCAAACCCTATTGCAGGACATAGATATCCATGTCCAAGAAGCACAACATACTCCCATCTGAATAAATCCAAATAGACCAAATCCGAGACACAGACTAATCAGAATGTCAAATGCCAAAGACAAAGAGAATACTGAGAGAAGCCAGAGAAAAGCAATGCATCACATCTAAGGGATACCCCAATAAGATAAAGTGCAGATTTTTCACCAGAAACCATGGAGGCAAGAAGACAGTGGTATGATATATTTAAGATACTGCAAGAGAAAAACTTCCAGCCAAGAATCTTATACCTGGCAAGACTGTCTTTTAAAAATGAAGGTGAGTTTAGAATATTCACATATAAACAGAAACTGAGAGTGTGTGTAACCAAGACACCGGCTTTGCAGGAAATACTAAAGGGTGTGCTATAGCCTGAAAAGAAAGGACAGGCAAGAGAGGCCTGGAACAGAATCTAGAAATGAAGATTATATCAATAAAAGTAACTTAAAGTGTCAAAAGAGTGGTGAAAATAAAATATGACAGCTGAAAACCAAATATTCAGGAGTAAACTTAACCAATAATGTGAAGCACTTATATTCAGAAAACTACAACTCATTGTTAAAAGAAATAAAAAGAAGACCTAAATAATTAGAAGAACATTCCATTCTCACAGATTGGAAGACTAAATATCATTAAGGTGTCAATTCTACTCAAATTGATATACAGATTCAATGCAATCCCAATAAAAATTCCACCAGCATTTTTTAAATAAATGGAAAACAAGATTATTTGGAAGGATAAGGGGTCCTGAAGAGCCAAAAAATATCTTAAAAACGAAAAGCGAAGTTGGAGGACTCTCATTTCCAGACTTTAAATGATATTACCGGCAAGCGGGTGTGGCTCAGTGGATAGAGCCCCCGTTTACCATATGGGAGGCCCGGGTTCGCGTCCCGAGGCCTCCTTGTGAGGGCACGCTGGCCTGAGCGGTGCGGTGGGCTGATGCAGCAACCTCACGGCAGGAAGCGGGTGTGGCGCAATGGATAGAGCACCCGTTTACCATAGGAGAGGCCCCGGGTTCGCTTCCCGGCGCCTCCTTGTGAGGGCAGGCCGGCTCGCGCGGTGCCGTGGGCTGATGCGGCAAGACCTCACAGCAAGGGGGAGATAAGCAGACACAGAGAAGACACGCAGTGAATGGACACAGCAGCACAAGCAGCAAGGGGGGGATAAATAAATAAAATAAATAAACCTTTAAAAAAATAAATAAATAAATGATATTACCTATCTACAGTGGTTAAAACAGCATGGTACTGGCATAAAGACAGACACATAGACCAATGGAACTGAAGTGATGGTTCAGAAACACATGCTCACATCTATGGTCACGTGATTTTTGACAAGCATGTCAAACACCTCCAGCTCGGGCAAAACAGTCCATTCAACAAATGGTGCTGAGAGAACTGGATATCTATAGTCAAAAGAAGGAAAGAGGACCCTTATCTCACACCTTATACAAAAATTAATTCAAAATGGATCAGAAACTTAAGTATAAAAGTAAGAACCATAAAGCTTCTAGAAGAAAATGTAGGAAAATATCTTCAAGACCTGGTGGTAGGTGATGGATTCTTAAAGGAGATAACAGGAGGACTGAGATGGACTACTGATATTTAATGTATGCAGAAGTTTTAATTAGCTTTACTGTAAAAGTGTGGAAATGTACAGAGTTAATGGTAACACATTATAGTGGGTAAAGGCTGGTTTGTAAATGGGATTGTGGCTGAAAATGGTAGTCTAGGGATGTAAATGCCAATTGTCAGAAAACTAGAGAATAATCTAGGGACTGAATAGCACACTAAACCCAGAGGTGGATGAAAATTATGGTTGATGGTACAGATGCAAGGGCGTCCTTTTTGAGCTAGAGCAGATGTGTATCATTATTGCAGGGTGGTGGGAATGTGGAGAAACATGGGAAAAATACAACTGGAGTGACCTATGGACTGTGGTTAACAGTAATAATGTAATATTCATGCATCTATGTCAAAGATGTATTGTGTTGATAATGGGGGAGTATGGAGTATGCTGTGGACCTGGTAATAATCTGACGATATTATCTCATAATCTGTAACAAATGTTCCACCACAGTGTGGTGTGTTGATAGAGGGGTGTTGTATGGAAATCCTGCACATGTGCATGATTGTTTTGTAAGTTTACAACCTCTGTCTTAAAAATATTTTTTAAAAATAATAATAGGGTGGGTTGGTAGAAGAATATACCAAATGTAAGATAATAACTATAGAATTAGTAGTAAGATTTTGACAATATTCTTTAATAATTTGTAAGAAATGCCTCAAAAAAGTATAAGGTGTTGGTGGAGGGATGATGTATGGTACCCCTGTATGATGTTATGCATGTTTGCTTTGTAAGTTCACTTTTACTATACACTTATTGTTTATGTATGTTCATGTATAAGTGCTATTAAAAAATAATAATAGGGTGGGTTGGGGGAAAATACTTTGGTTAGTAGTAATATTTTGAGGATGCTCTTTAATCATTAGTTAAAAATATTTCACAACAATACAAGGTATTGGTGTTAGGGTGAGGTATGAGAGCCCTGACTGATGTTATGTATTTTTGTTTTGTTAGTTCACAACTATTACTAAATTCTTATTGTTTATGCATGTTTATATATAACTGATATACTTCAATAAATTTTAAAAAAAATAAGAAAACAATGTAAAAGAAGAGAAAAGGAGAAGTGAGAAAATAACTCTATTAGAAATTAAAACATATTCTAGAGAAACAGACGTGGCTCAAGTGGTTGGGCTCTTGTCTACCATGTGGGAGGCCCTGGGTTTAGTTCCTGGGGCCTCCTGGTGAGGGCAAGCTGGCCTGTGCCTGCAGAGAGCTGATGGCCCGCGCCCGTGGAGAGCTGGTGCAGCAAGATGACACAATAAAGGGAGATAAGCAGACAGAGGAAAACGCGTAGCGAATGGACACAGAAAGCAGACGGCGAGCACAAGCGGCAAGGGGGTGAGGGAATAAATAAATAAATAAAAATATATCTTTTTCAAAAAAACAAACTATTCTAAATCCACAATTATTAATATAATGTGGCGACAGCAGAATGGACAGAGTAATGAAACAGAAGAGAATGTTCAGAAAAAATATAACTTGATGCATATATGCTATAGACTCATTTTTTAGTATATATAAGAATTTAATAAATCTTAAAAGTAGTATTATTAATCATTGGTGGAAGGAAGGCATAGTCATTAAGTGATGCTGGGACTTAGAGAAGCTATTTGACAAGAAATAAAATAAATATATGAATAGACAGACAGATAAGATAGAAAGATAGATGAGAGAGAGAGATAAAATTAGGTTCTTCCCTCAAACCAAACCCCCAATTAATTTCCATATAAATCATCCTTAAATATGAGAGAGAGATGGAAAGGGAAGAAAAGAAAAAAATTAGAAAAGTATAATGCTGATTAAGTATCCAGTAAGAGACACAAGAACATTAATATGACAGAATTAACTATATGAGTACATCTTACATGCTCTTCCCACACTTTCTTTTCTCTCTCATATGCTTCCATTCTCTTTCGCTCTAGTTGTTCTTTTAGTATAGCAGCACGTGCATTTGCTTGGGCCTGAAAATAAAAATAATTCAACAAAATTACTTATCAGAGAGAACAGTATAGAGTTTCTCTCAGGGTAGAAATATACTTTTAACTAAAAGAGAAGAGAAAGTGTGTGTGTGTGTTGTGTGTGTATATATATGTTTCCAGAATAAGAATGAAAGCTCACTCTATATCCCTAGCACAAAGAATAGGACTTGACTCACAGCAAGTACTCAATAAATATTTGTTGAATGAAAATGAATGCAGGGCATTTGTCAAAGCCCACAGAACTGTACAACTCAAAGAATATACAATGCAAAGAATATGCAACAGAACCCTAATATGAACAATCAACTTAAGGTAATAATAGTGTATGAATATTGGTTCATCTATTATAACAAATGTACCACATTAATGCAAGATGCCAAGAGAAGGGGAAACTTTGTATAGCGGGAAATGAGTATATGGGAACTCTGTATTTTCTGCTCTATTTTCCTATAAACCTGTTTTTCAAAACAAAGTCTACTAATTAAAAAAACAAACAAAATTTCAGAAAATCTAAACAAATGCAGGTACATTTTAATGGAAATAAAAATGTAAAAATGTAAAACTGATTATTATACATGAACTCATTTCTTTTATCTTCACAGAAATGGACAATTATATATTTTTCATTTACTTTTTTTCTTTTTAAGGTTACCTATGTGAGAGTTCCATGTATTTATGTTGTGGTTTCATCTAATATCTCTTCTTAAATATAGAAGTAAATAACACATAATGTATAATAATAGTAACAATAAATAATACATAAAGTAAAACATCCTATTTTTCAGAAACCAAAAAGTGAGGGATAGTAGGTAAAGAAAAATTAAGATAAGGGAATAAAATAATTTAATTACACAAGAGTAAGAACACAAATCTACATCTTAGGTTTCAATTTTCTCTGAGAAAACCTGTATCATTTTTAGTCTATACCTTAAGTGCTTCAATTTTTTTGCGTCTCATGTCAGCCTCTTCACTCCCTTCTTGTCCTTCAAAACTATCAGCTTCTTTCTACAAAATAAGCAGATAAGCAAAACACTGAGGATAGAACTGTCAAATTCAGTGCAGAGGTCTATGGGGACTAATATAAATAAACTGACATTTGAAAACTTAAAATGGGACATCTTTCAATGCTGCTAATTTTCTCCCACAGCCTCAACTGAACTCCCCATAACTACTAACACTTATGGACAATGACACAAAAAGATAAAAAAGAGAATGGTATAAAACGTACTTTGGTCCATCCATGAGTACTACTTATAATTTCCTCTCAGAATTCCGTAAGAACAAATGGTCTTAACAATTCTAAATAATATAAATAAGATTTAGTTTAACCCTGTGGAAAGTATTCTGCTCTCCCACTTTTAATGTCTTCATTAGTTTTTACTTTTGTTTTAGTGATGCAAATATTTTTAATCTTAATCTATTGTAATGTCATGCAATTACTTTTTTTAAAATGTATTTTCAACCTGCCTTTTCTCCACGAAGTTTGGCTCTAATCTGCTGACGCTCATTAAAATTCTGTAGTCTTATTTGTCTCAGCCTTGCCAGATAAACCTACACAGAGAAAAAAAGGTAACATATTAATTTAAAAGAAAAACAAACCCACAATTTTACTGCTAAACATTTTTCAATTTAAGAAAAAGTGTTAATCTGAATACAATAAAAGTTTTGAAATTTAGTTAATGGAAATGTAATATTAGCTTTCAAATGTTTATTTTAGATCAATTTATTTCTGAAAAGAAGTAAAGTATAATTAAAAACTTTTAATTTTATCAAAAGAAAAGAAATTCAATGGAGAATACTGAATAACAATTATGGAGCAAAATTACGACACAGTTTGTCAGTCAAAATATATTAACAGGTCCCTACAGACTTACAAAATCCTCAAATAATTGTTAAGAATTTAAACCATGCAAGAAAAGAAGGCAATAAACTCAAAAATGGCTATGTGACGGAGGTAAGCAAACATGCGGAAGCATACCTCTTCCTCTTTGTTTCTTGGCTTCCCTCCTCTTGAAGAGCTGGACCTGCCTCCATACATAGCTGCCAGGTTTTGCAGGATTCCCTGTTTATCATTTAATGTACTAAGTTTAAGAATGACTAAGGCTACATCATCATTCCATCAAGGAATTGCCAGGTTCCACTTTCTTTTGGCAACACCGATCATTTCTAACCCTGATAACACACACTAACATTTTCCTATATCAATTTAACAAATAGATTCATGAGAACAGAAGGAAGCAATTAAACCCAAAACACAATTACTCAAAACGCAGAACATTTATATTTTTATTAGCCATTTAAGTAAACGAAGGTTTTAAAAACTGCTTTGGAGGTCAGCTAAAGCACAAATCAAAATTTTCCTCCATAAAGGGCCAATCCATTTCTACATAAATTTACCTACTAAACAGACACACAAAATAAATCATTTGCGCTCACTGCTTCTGAACTGAACAAATATGATATATATTAACTATAAAATGAAAATTGAATTCTGCACTCAGCCAAAATCTGTTGCCATACTGCAAATGATCATATACCCAACCATAAATTGACCCATTTTGAATGCAGATTATCACAAACATGGAACTATCTCCTTATTACAATTAATATCCTTCAAAGAAAGTATCAGATTGTCAAATTATCTTTCTTCCTTCAGCACACAAGCATGCTTCAAGATCCTCTCAAATGAAAAAATCCTCCCAATCCCATTTCCTGATCTACTGCCCTTAAATCTGCTTGTTGAAAGTGTGCTTTTTACATTTATAGTTTCACTTTTTATATCATCTCTTTTTATATTCATTCATTTTAACTGGGTGTACAATAGTAACAATAATCCATTATACAATAAGTGTTCTATAATTCACACATTTTAAAAAACTCTTTTCTTCATATAGAAAAACTCTTGGGTTTTTCTAGTCTTCAGTATTTTTCACAGACTTCTTCTTTGGCTTGTCACTAAGCTTGTCACTAAATATCAATATTCTCTAGTTTCATTCTTTAACCCTCCTTCTCTTCTCGAATTCCCAAGGCTTTACCATATGCGGCCAATTCCCAATTTTAACCAACGTTGCAGCACTTTCTCTTGAACGCCACACTTCTGTGTTTATTTAACTGACATCTGGACAACTCCATTCTTGTGTAATAAAGACACCTCAAACAATTTATAAACCGGACTTTATCGTTCCTTTTACTAAATGATCTTATTCCTATCTCAGTTATTGATCACAATCAGCCACCCAAGTCGGCAACCTGGGAATTACTGTTTCCTCTTTCTCACCCGCCATACACAAATAACTGCAAAACAACCAATTCTAGCACTAATAACTCTATAATTTATCCTTGTAACTTTTGCCTTAGCACAGGAGCTCTTCTATGGACTCCTGAATTTCCAAAGAAGCTTTCTAATTTAGCATCCTACCTCTAGTCTCACATCCTCCATTCTATTCTCTAAAATGCAGAGTAACTTTTCTAAAATTCTCTTTCACATCAATCTCCACATAAATCTTTCATTGGTTAACAATGCCTTCAGAATTTAATCCAAATCTCGCTGAATGGTAGATAAGGTCATGTTTCCTTTAGCCATCTTCAGCCTCTTCTTTGCCACTGTTCAATCATATATCTGACAAGCTTGGACTCTGTCAAGCTCTCATTCATCTTCTTAAAATGGCTAATTCTACTTTCAAAACTCAAATCAAACAAGTAACCGCTGAAAAGCCTTGCCTGAGGCTTTCCTAGAGAGTTATGTAAGCCTCTTCTGACCTATCATCCCATTCTTTACATGTACCTCTCACAGGAGTACTCATCATAGTGTACTATAATAGTAGAAGGACAGTATATTGTAAGTTCCAGGAACATGAATTATGGACTCTGAACTCAGTGTCCACATAAAACTGTTGAGCTTAAGCAAAGTTACTTAAACTTGCTCTAAGTCTGGGTACGATAATACCACCTATTTCCATAGGGTGTGCCAGAACAAAAAGTATTACTGTATGAGCCTTTCTGCTCTTCCAGCCTGACAAAAGACTGTGCCATTCAGTTTCTTCTCCTCTTCAAGGAGGTCCTGTTATTACCTTATGAGTTATTTGAACTTTTGTAATATAGGTCAGAGAGTAGGGGAAATGAAGGAAGTTAAGAAATAGGCAGAGCTGGGCAAAGAGATGTGGGGTAATTCTGAAAAGATGTATGTCCATAGTTACAGGGTTACAGGAGAGTGGTGGTAAAGAACTGAGTATTTTAAGAACTGCTATAGACTATATCTTCCCTTCACAGTATCTGAGAAATACAGGTAAAGAATGAATTATTTTGAGGTATTTTTAAAGAACTTTTTAGTTTGAAAGAATTATAGATTCTCAGGAAGGTGAAAAGAAATGTAGGTACTGAGAGATGCACCCTTCACCCACCGTCTCCCAATTTTATCATCCTGCTATCAAAACCAGGAAACCAACACTGGTACAAACCATAGAGATTTCAGCAGAAAAAAAGGAAACATCTGTGTGTCTATGTATCTATACAACTTTATCATGCATAGCTTCATGTAACTACCACCAAAATCAAGAAACTTAACTGTACTATCACCATAGTCACACTTGCCTCTCTCAAATCCTTTTTTCTGTGAACCACTAATCTGTTCTCCATCGCTATATTTTGTTAATTTATAAATGTTATATCTGAAATCACACAAGATGCATCTTTTTGAGAGTCACTGTTTTCATTCAGCATAATTTCTTTGAGGTTCATCTAAGTAGCTGCACATGTTAGCAGTTGAATCTATTTTATTGCAGGATATATCACAGTTTGTTCATCTATTTACCTACTGAAAGATATTTGGGTAGTTTCACGTTTTTAGCTTTTATGAATACAGGTGCTATGAAAATTCATGTACAAGTTTCTGAGTAAATATATATTCTCATTTCTCTGGGATATATGCCCAAGAGTGCAACTGCTGGGTCGTAGGGTTAAGTCCACTTTTAGTTTTAAAAGGAATTGCCAAACTCTCTTCCAGAGTGGCTAAACCATTTTACATTACCACCAGCAATTTATGGATAATCCTGTTTCTCCACATCCATACCAGCATTTGGCTTGATCACTATTTAGTTATTTTAGCCATTCTGACAGAAGTGTAGAGATATTTCATTGCAGTTTCATTTGCATTATGTCAAATGATGTCAAACATCTTTTCAAGTGCATATTTGCCACCTATATACCCTCGTGGATGAAATGTTTGGCATGTCCTTTGCCCTTTTTCTAACTGATCTCTTTGTATGTGTTGGTTTTAACTGTTAAGTTCTGATGGTTCTTTATATGTTCTACACAAAAGTGTTTTCATGGATATATGGTTTGCAAATATTTTCTCCAAGTCAATAGTTTGAATTTTCTTCCTATTAGTGGAGTCAAAATTCATGAAGCAAGTTTTTAATTTTGATGAAGTTCAGTTTATCAATGTTTCCTTTAAAGGATAGTGGTTTTACGTTTCAAATTTATTCTTCCAGAAGTTTTAGATTTAGGTCTGTGATTGATTTTGAGTTAATTACTTTATAAAGTACTAGGTTTAGATGGAGGTTCATTTTTTTTTTTTAACCTATGGATGTCCAACTCCTCCAGCAACTATTTATTGAAAAAGCTATCCCTCCTCCATTGAACTGCTTTTTCTCCTTTGACAAAAATCAGTTGGTACAGAGACTTAATCTTCAGGCTGTTCATATGCCGGTTGAGCCCTGAACCTGAGCAGAGTTGCAGCCAACACCCACTCTCCTATTTATTGGACTCACCCAAGACAACTGACAAAGGATGATGATGGACAACGTCCATCCCAAAAAGCAGAGAGTATCTACAACCGCAAGCAAGACGGTTCCATCCATTTGACCCATAGGATCTAAGCCACCTCTCAATTGGAAGCAGAGTGGACATCACCATCCCCAAATCCCCAAGACTAAGGAATGAAGAAACTTAAGGGGGTAATGCAACTGTGGACCAAAATACACTTCTTATTATTCCAGTAATGGAAGAACTTGTAACATTTATATAAAGACTGGTCACCAGAGGTTCTGAGGGGAGGAAGAGGGAAGAATAAGTATAACATGCGGAATTTCTGGGACACTGAAATTGTTCTGCATGATATTGCAATGGTAGATAAAGGCCATTACACATTTTGTCAAAACCTATAAAATTGTGTGGTACAAAGTATAAACCATAATGTAAACTACAGACCATGGTTAGTAGCAATGCTTCAATATTTGTTCATCAGTTGTAACAAATTCACCACACTAATGAAAGATGATGTTGATGGGAGAAAGTGTCAGAGGGGGAGGTAGGAGGATATATGGGAATCCTCTATATTTTTGATGTAACTTTTATATAATTTAAAACATTTTTACAAATAAAGAAAAAAATCAATTGAGCATATTCGTGTGGCTCTATTTTTGGGTTCTACGTACTGTTCCATTGATCTATGTGTATACCCCGCCACCAATACTATTCTGTATTGATTACTGTAGCTATAAGTAAGCCTTAACATTGGGAAGACTCATTCCTCCCACTATTTTCTTTGTTTTCCTAATTGTTTTAGATGTTCTAAGTCCTTTCCTTTTCCTTACAAATTTTAGAATGTTTGTCTATGTCCATACAAATCTTTTCTGAGATTTTGACAGGAATTTTATTAAACTGATTATAGATCACTTTAAGATGAATGACCATCTTTAATATGTTGACTCTCCCAATCCATGAACATGTCTTCTTTGGTTTCTTTCATCAGTATTTTGCCATTTGAACTATATAGATAAGGTACCTGCTTTGCCAGATTTCCCGCCCCCGCATTTTCTTAGGAGCAATTGTAAATAGTATTTTTTTTTAAAAGCCAGTTTCCACTTGTTCATTGTCAGTATATAGAAATCCAATTGATTCATATGCGTTGATCTTTTATCCGGCAAGTATACTGAATTCACATTTTAATTCTAGGAGTTTAATATTCCTTAGGATTTTCTACATAGATAATCATGTCAACTGGAAATACA
>JAQZBX010103901.1:0-11010 GCA_029593785.1 Cabassous unicinctus | reverse complement strand
AACGAGACCCAGTGAATACACAGGCTCTCAGTTGAAAGCCGAAGAGGGCGAGGCCCAAAAAAAAGGGTACATGAGAGGGACATTGAACCCTATCAAAACTACCTCCCATAAAATTCCAACTAGTAAACCCAGAAGAAATTTGGAATTAGGAAATTACCACTTGACAGCCACCACAGTAATTATTGTCTCAGGCAAGAAACATCAATGGATGATTAAACAAGTGGGTGAACATTTTGCTGATAGTTTTGTTTTGAGAACAGGATATTCACATAGTCTCAAAGTACCTCCCCTCCACATTACTTATTAACTACAAAGAGGGAAAAACTAATAATTTATAGTGGAGAAGGTTTGCAGACATGAGCTTAACCATGTGATCAAAGTTAACATCACCAGTAATGGGACAAATTGACATCATGTGCCTCCTGATAGAATGCCTGAAGGAAAGAATGTCCTTTCTGTGGTATTCCTGTCAAAAAGGCATAACCTGAATCTAATCAGACAAACCCAAACTGAGGACATTCCACAAAATAACTGAGCTGCAGTTTTAAAAGATGTGGTCATTAAAGACAAAGACTAAGGGACTGTTCCAGACTAAAGGTGACTAATGAGGCATGGTAACTAAATGCAACATGTGATCCTAAATTAGATCCTAGACCAGAAAAAAAAATTTTTTTTTTCTCTAAAGACTATTAGTGGGACAACTGGTGAACTTCGAGTAAGATCTATAGACTAAATAATATTTATCAATGTTAAGTTCCTGATTTTGATAACTGTGTTACCTAAAAGAATGTCCTTATTTTTAGGAAATACCAACTGAAGTACTTAGGGATAAAGAAGGGACATTATGTTTGCAACTTACAGAGTTCAGAAAAAACAATAAGAGAAAATGATAAAGCAAATGTAAAATGTTAACATTTGGGGAATCTAGGTGAAAGGAGGACACAGGAATTCTTTTTTGCAAATTTTCTGTAAATCTGAACTTCCAGAATAAGGTTAAAATTAAATTAATATCTACAGTAAGGAGCAAATGGACATCATTTGTCTCCAGTTGTGATTCCCTAAGAAATGCAAAACATCACTTATGACTTGTTTAGTGTTTTAGTCAAAAAATTTTTATTTTTATTTTTATTTTTTTTACCAGGAGGTCCACAGGGATCGAACCTGGGTCCCTCTATATGGGAGACGGACGCCCAGCCATTTGAGCCACATCTGTCCCCCTAGTCAAAAATTCTTAACCTGAATTGAAACATTTGAAAACCTCAGACAAACCAATTAATACTATAAAATAACTGGCCTGTATTTTTAAAATGTCAAGGTCATGAAAGACAAAGAAATGTTAAAGGACTGCTCCAGATTAAAAGAGGCTAAAGAGTCATGACAACTAAATGCCAACCATGTTCCTGGACTGGACCCTGTACTGGAGGAAATTTTGCTATAAAAGATATTATTGGGGCAATTGAAATTGAAATATGAATAGTAAATTAGATAACTGTACTGTACCTGAATTTGATAATTGTATTGTGGTTGTGTATGAGAATATCCTTGTTTTTAGGAAACACTGAAGTATTTCAGTGACTTGAGTATCCAAGTCTCGGGACGATCTCACCAACTGCCACAGGGCATATTGTATGCAACTTATTTTCAATGGTTCATAAAAATGTGTGTGTGAGAGTAATTTGGCAAAAGTTTAAAAACTAGTGAATCTGGATCAAAAGCATATGAGAGTAATTTGAACTAGTCTTGCAACTTTTCTGCAAATTTGAAATTATTTCAACATTTTTAAAAATTTCGGTTAAAAAAAATGGACTCAGTTCAGTCCCTGATTGGTTAAAGATAATGAGCCCCCACTACATCCAAGGCAATCTTGAAGAACAACAGAGCTGGAGGACATACACTACCAGATACCAAGACATTTGAAGGATATAGTAATGAAGGCAGTGTGGTATTGGTGCAAGGATAGTCAAATGGACCAGTGGAACAGAATGCAGAATCCAAAAATATGAACACAGTGACTTGATTTACAGCAAAGGTGATTCTGCAGTGCTGTGGGGGAAAGGACCGTCCTCTCAACAAATGGTGCTGGGTCAACTTGATATCTACACTTAGCAAATCAAAACCAAAAATCCATTTCAGCTGAATTATGCATCTAAATGTGGAAGGTGAAACAAAGTTTTCAGAAGAAAGCATAGAAATCTTTATGAGCATAAGGTAGGCAAAAATTTCTTAAATATAATAACAAAAATGTCTATTATAAAGGAAAAACTGTAAATCGAACATGAAAATCAAGAGCTTATGTTTATCAAAAGACACTATTAACAAGTGTGAAAAGACAGAGCCAAGGAGTGGAAGATATTTGCAAAACATATAACCAACAGAGGATTTGCATTTAGAGTATATAAAGAACTACAAATCATTAAGAAAAAGTCATTACTGGTGCAGGGTGTCTGTGGTGGGGGAATGTGTGGGGAGGGGTGCACCTGGGGCATGCTTCTATGGAATATGAAGGAGTTCATATGGTCATGGGGCATTACCCACACAATAACTGATGGAATATTGAATTCCCATCCTGGGGAGTCCTGCTACATTCTCTAATAGATTGGCAAGAATCTCTAGAATACAAAGACAGTGCCCAGTGAAGGAGGACAGACCAATACGCCAGGCACTTGATTTTTTTTTTATTTTATTTTATTTTTTTTTTTGAGGTACCGGGGCCAGGGATTGACCCTGGAGCATTGTATGTGGGAAGCTGACATTCAACCACTGAGCCACATCAGCTCCCCTCAGTTGGTCCTCTCTTTTGTTTGCTTGTTGCTTGTCTTTGATTTTAGGAGGCACCAGGGACCAAACCCAGGACCTTCCATGTGGGAAGCAGGAGCTCACTTAAGCCACATCCCCACCCGCCCTTGATATTGATGAACTTGTTCTTGTGAAATTGAAACTTAGCTTAGTAATATATATTGCCTAAGAGTGACCTCCTGAAAGCCTCCTTGTTGCTCAAATGTGGCCTCTCTCTAAGCCAAACTCAACATATAAATACACTACCTTCCACCAAGTGTGGGACATGACTCCCAGGGATGAGCCTCCCTGGCACCAAGGGATTATTACCAAGCACCAACTAGCAATGCATTTGGAAATATTAAATATAAATGAGTTTTTATGGCTAAGAGACTTCAGAGTGATTTGGGAGGTCATTCCAGATATTACACTTATACAAGTTTCAGGACGATCTCATCCACTGCCACAGTAAACAGTGCCTCAAGCAGTGGTGCTCCTGAAGGTTCTAGAGACATCTAGATGCTATAGGCAGGGCAGACAACCCCAGGAAATAGGCACCCCATTGGTGGGCCTTACCTTGGAAATATATGATAACTTTTCTCCCCAATGTATCAGAGTTAGACTCATTTATAATTTTCCTATACATGGTTCTTCAGCTTCTTTTATTTGAACCTATAGTTAGCACTATACCCATTAAATATATGTCCCAGAGACTTAAATCTTCTGGCTGTTCATATGTCAGTTGAGCCCTGAATCTCAGTAGAGTTGCAGCTTACACCTACTCTCAGTTCATCCAGGACAACTAACAAAAGGATGATGATGGACAATCCCCATCCCAAAAAGTAAAGAGTATCTACAACTGCAAGCAAGACAGTTCTACTCATCTGCCCCATGGGATCTAGGCCCCCTCTCAATTGGAAGCAGAGTGGACATCACCATCCCCAAATCCTCAAGACTGAGGAACAAACAAACATAAGGTAATAATGCAACCATGGACTAAAATAGACTTATTATTCTAGTAATGGAAGAACTTGTAACATCGATATAAAGGCAATGGTCACCAGAAGTTTTAAGGGAAGGAGAGAGAAGAATAGGTATAACACAGGGCATTTTTGGGACATTGGAATGCATGATATTGCAATGACGGATACAAGCCATAATACATTTTGTCAAAACCTATAAAATTATGCAGTGCAAAGTATAAACCATAATGTAAACTATAGACCATACTTAGTAGCAATGCTTCAATATGTGCTCATCAGTTGTAACAAATGTACCACACTAATGAAAGATGTTGTTAATGGGGGAAGCGGGGGCATAGGATATATGGAATCCTCTATATTTTCAATGTAACATTTATGTAATCTAAAGCTTCTTTAAAAATAAAGAAAAAGTGAAACAAACCAATAGAAAAATGGGCAAAAGATTTGAACAGCACCTTCACAAAAGAGGATGTCTGAATTGTCAATAACTATGAACAGATGTTCCATCTCAGTCAGGAGTCTTCACAAATGAAGACTACATGGAGATAAACTGGCTAAAGTGAAGACGACACTACCTAGTTGTGGCAGAGAGGTGGAGCAAGCAGAATTTTCATACTTATGTATTTAACTCTTTATTCATATTCTGAAGTCCGGAAGGATATGTGTGAAACCGTTAGGATTATGGGAAACCTTGTAACTTTTAATGCACCTACTCCTGTTTATTGCATTTTTCATGCTTTACTATCACAATCAGAAAAAAGCAGAAGGCTTTACAGAGAGCGTAAACCTCTCTCCCCCACCACACACACACCATCTCCACTGCCACCTCTCTCGACCTCTCTGCAGCACTTTGCCCTGACCACTTCCTTCTCCAAGCCTCCTGTCTGTTCTCACAAAACTGGCCGCGGCCTGTCCTCCCCCACCCTCTTCCACTTGCCCCCTCAACCCCTCCGCTCCGGCAGCCTTTCCCCTGGGCATCTTCTCCCTCACCCTCCCTCTCCTGCCTCTCTTGTGACGGTGCACCCAGGTAGCTCCTTAGTTACTCTCTGGTTTCATTTCTACAAAATGTCGGTGAGAAAGAGACCTCTCCCCCTTCCCCTTCGCAGGCAGGCGCTTGGGCAGTCTGCAAACAAGCTGGCTGTCTCCCCCAAGCCTGCCCTCGGGCCTGGGGCTGCGGGTTCCTCTTCCCCAGCATCTCCCCCACCTCCACCCCTCCCCGCAGCCAGGTCTGCAGTGCCTGCGCCTCAGGGGCCCCGCAGCCTCACGGCCCGCTGGCTCCCTCTCTCCTGCATCCCGTCCCTGCTGGGACAGCCGTCCTGCCCAGAGGCCACGCCGCCAGCCTCTCCTGGCCCTCCTGGATCAAGCGCCATCATCTCTGGCCTGTGTGACTTTGGACAAGTTATTTAAGCCCCAGGCTTCAGTGTCCTCACAGAATTGTGCTAAGGATTAAATGAGAGAAACCCTGGCACACAGCGCCTGCTTAGTAAGGGCTGCCTAGTTGCGTTTCTGTGAAACTTCAGCGAGCAGCATTGCACAGGTGAGCCCTACGCCGCCGCCTCCAAAGCTCCTGCCTCTCTGCCTCGCGTGGCTCCCCCGTCCCTGCCCCTCAGCGTCCCTTTCCAAGCGTCCCTGTCCACCCAGGTCGAGCCCGAGCATCCGGCAAACGCTGCTTTCCCGGGCAGGTGTCCCCGGCCCCGGGGCTCTGCCTTCTCCAGGCCCCGTGTCCTCCCGGGGCGAGGCGTCCACAGGCGTGTGCAGCCCCCAGCCCGCGGCCTCCAGTCTGCCAAGGACTGACCCGCCGACAAGGCTCTCCTTCCCGGCGCCAAAGCCAGAATCTGTCTCCTGAGCACCCCCCACCCCCCTCATTTAAAAGGAGGGAGAGGCCCAGGCCCCGGGCAGGGAGAAGGGAGCACCTCACCCGAGGCGGAGAGCAGCAGCGCCAGCAGCAGGGCCCCGCCACGCCTGGGCGCTGGGCCTCTTCTCGGAAGCCCTGGTCGGGGGCCCGTCGCCATGGCAGCCCCAGGACCGAGGATGCCGCACCTCTTCGCAAATGAAGCCCTCCCTGTGGCCCAGGACCCGGAGCTTGGTGTCTGCTTCCTCCCTGCTGTGGAGGGTGGCGGACAGGCACAGCGCATTTGTGGGCCACCCCAATATCCGGGTCTCTCGGAAAGCCCCTAGGCTGGGCCCTGGGGCGCAGGGGACACCTGAGTGCTGCGGCGAGGTGCAGAGGACCGCTTCAGTTGCAAAGAACAGAAACCCAACTGCAGCTGGCTTATGCGAAGGAGGCAACTTAGCCCCCCATGACACTGAAAAGTGCCCGGGAGTTCCCAGCTTCAGGCACGGCTGGATCCAAGGGCTTCAACAGCATTGTCAGAAATACATCCCTCTCCTTCTGCTCTGCTTTCCCCTTCCAGCTCATTCTCAGGTGGGCTCTCCACCAGGCACTCAAGGCTCATGTCTACCCACTTGGCCTCATCAGCAGGAAGAAAGGTCTTTCCTGGAGTTAGAGCAAAGCTCCAAGGCTAATGCTGACCTAACCTGGATCTCCCAAGCCAGTCACTCTGGCCAGTGGGCTGGCCAGGCCTGGGTCACTTGTGCCCCTCTGGAGGTTGGAGGGTTGGAGACAGTGTCCCCTGATCTTTGTGGGCTTCAAGTTGCAACATGGTGGCTCCCAGAGGAAAGCTGGATTGCTGATACCAAAAGAACAGAGAACGGACACTGGACAGACGTCTACTTGTCCAAAGGAACCAAGATAGGCATAAGAAGTGTGGCTCTACCCCTGCCCAAAGCGGAGGTACTGCAGCCCCTCTGCTGGCCCCTCCTGCTTCCCAGCTCAGCAGCTGTGCCTCGACCTCCCCCACAGCACAGCCTCTCCTGTGCTCCCCGAAGGGCACCTCTGCCGTTGGACAGCCTGGATTTGAAAGTTTCTCTCCTTCTTTTCTAAGCTCTCAGTAGATGGCCAAGTTCCTTATCCTCTCTGAGCCTCAATTTTATCTTCTCTGAAATGGGAATAGCGGCATCCACCTCAGAGGATTGTGACGAGGCGTAAGATGATTCATGTAAAGAACGCAGCGGACTTAGCCTGGCTCCAGCTTCGACTGTTTTCACCGCACGTTGCCTGATGTCAGGAAGGATGTAAAAACACCTTTCCCGTCTCTCCCAGGCAGCCTTCTGCACCGCTCCTGCTGGAAAGGCATTGGGGATGTGGAGGGGGCTTGGCTAATGCCTGTGGTTCTAGGGGATTTACAAACATGAAATCATTTGGGTTTTTAAATCCTGGCTTTTCTCCCTACAGGTCTGTATTGCCAGACAAATCGTTCCACCTTTGAGCCTGCTTCCTGCCCCCAGAACAGGGCCAACACTGTCTACCAAAAAGGGGCGATGCAGTAATGTTTAAGGCACCATCCTGGCACAAGTGAGGCCCCGGAAAAAGGAGCTGTGAGCACTAATAAACCCACCCTGTGATGTGATGGGCAGCAGCTCACGCAGGAAGGAGAGCGAGGGCGGGAGGACGACTTTCCAATGAATACTTTGGGTCATTTGAACTTTGTATTATCTATATTGTTCTTAAAAATAAATTTTAATTTTAATTATTTTTTATAGAATCCGATGTTTATTTCCTAGCTTAATTTTAATTAAAAATTTTCTAACAAATCAATTTTATTGATACATATTAATAAAGCATACAAAAAAAATAAAGCATACAATTCATCCAAAGTGTACAGTCAGTGGTATCTGATATAATCACGTAGTCGTGCATTCATCACCTCAATCATCATTAGAGCTTTTTCATATTTCAATAATATTTTTTGTATTTCATATTTTCATATTTCAATGATAATAATAAACAAACAAGAAAATTCCTCACCCTCGATCTCTCTCTGCTTCCCCTGCTGTACATAGCTGCTATTTCTGGCTATTCTTGCACAATTACTTATTTATTTATTAAGCAGTTTTATTGAGATATATTCATATACCATACTATCTATTGAAAATGTATAATCAATGGCTTTTAAGGATAATCGCAATGTGCATTCATGACCACAAAAAATTTTAGAACAATTTCAATATTCCACAAAGAAAAACTTTGTTTTTCTTTGAATGTATTAATTCAAATTATAATCAATAAAAATAAAATTTAAAAATAAGCTAACTTTTATTGTGTGCCAGGTAAGTGTTTTTTTATCTTATTTTATAGATGACGAAACTGAATCTCAAAGACTAGAATAACTTGTGCAGGATCCAGCAGCCTTCCAGAGCCAGAGCCAGGATTAGAACCCAGGCCTGCCTGACTCCAGCGCCATGGCCTTTTCCTGCCTTCACTGTCTCATTGCTGGGTAAGCAGCACTTTGATTGTCAGGCATCCGAAACTGACGGGAAGAACTTCCTGAAATTGGCTTCCCAGGAAGAAGCTGGCCACAGCCCTAAGACCTCTGAGGATGGGTCGTCTCCTCTGGAAATCTTCCAGCCAGGTGTCCCTGGCCTCCCTGGTCTTCCCACATTTGCTGCCTCCCTTAGAAAGCAGCTGTGTCTAGAACTGAGCAGGCCCCTTCAGGGGTGCAGACTGCCTGTGACCACCCCCTCCCAGGTCCCACTAACTCATGGTCTCGTTTCCAGAGCCTGCGTGGTGGCTGGGGGGAGTTTCGGTGGGCTTCAGCCCTAAGGCAAATCCTCAAATCCCCACTTCTCAGTTCCCCTGGTTAATTTCTACATAGACATTCTACGGTGGCCACTGGTCAGAGCTGCATTTCTCACCACTGCTGTGCCACAGTCTTCCCCCTGCTAGCCCAACAGAAATGCAATCCAAGTATTCCAGGAAGCAACTAAATTTTAGAAGGGCGAGGGTATATTGCAGGGCCTAAAATTCTGTGTGCGGCTGTGACATCTTTGAGCTTCAAACGGCCCCAAAGGCTGAACTGTGAGCTCCCTTGCTCTTGCCAGATATGCCCACCACACAGCTGATTCCACTAGCACCTGGGCCAGCTGCACTCCACCTGGCCCTCAGCTGCACAGGCTTCATTTCCCTGCAGCCCACAAAACTATTCAAATAAGCCAACCACATCCTGCTGTGGGAACCAGGGGTCACCTCTCCCTTTTGTTACTGCAAAGCCTGCCTCCCAGAGCTCCTGCTGGCTCACTCTGCTCCTGAGTGCAACCTTACCTGGCCCTGCATGGTGTGCTGTGTCTTCCTCCTCCCCCGGACTGTGAGTATATGTGACTGATGAACTGCTGCTGAGCTCATCTGTCTGGTGTCGGGTGTTTGGCTATCTCATACTGTTCAGGGTGGGATGTCCTTCTGTATTAGTCAGCCAAAGGGGTGCTGATGCAAAGTGCCAGAAATCTGTTGGCTTTTATAAAGGATATTTATTTGGGATAAAAGCTTACAGTTACAAGACTCTAGACAGTCCAACTCAAGGCTGTTTTCTCATCAAAGTCTGTTGCCACGTGTTGAAGCAAGATGGCGGGCGATCTCTGCCAGGTCTCTCAGGCCTTCTCAGCTGCTCAGCTGCTCTGTTCTCTTTGGCTGCAAACTACCAGGCAAATGGCTCATCTCTCTTCCCAGGGCTTTAGCTGTTTGAGACTTCTCCTTTCTGTGAACCGAAATGACCAAGTTTTTCCTCTTCTGTGTGTCTTCTTGAGTGAGTGTCCATTTATATTAGCCCACCAAGGGGGCGGGCACTCAGTCTGAGACATGCCCTTCTGACAAGGTCAAATCAAAGCTCTAATCTTAACAGGTAATTTAATCAAGACATGTCAGCTGAATCTAATACATTCAAAGGTTATCACACCCAGAGGAAAAGATTAGTTTACAAACATAATCTCTCTTTTTGGGATTCATAAATAATCTCAAACTGCCACACCCTCCTTCACCAACAGGGTGAAGAGGAGGTGAATAAAGCAGGAGGGGGCCTATCCCAAGGACACACCCCAAGTCAGCAGGGGCACAGGCTCTCCACTCAATGCCCCTCTTCCTGAAGATCTCACTGAGCACCCAGCCCCCAGCAAGGAATTAGAAAACAAACAGCAAAAACAAAGACGCTGCCTTCTAGTGCTTATGAACATCCCTATCAAAAGGAGTATTATAAAAAAACAGGGGAGGGGACCAAGCTTTTCCACAACATGTCTGCCATCAAAACAGGTGTTGTGAAAAACATCGTTAAATCTTAAGCCAAAATGGAGAAGGAAAAGACTCCTATCAACATTGTCCTCATTGGACACATAGATTTGGGCAAGTCCACTGCTACTGGCCCCCGATCTACAAATGTGGTGGAACTGGCAAAAGAACCATCGAAAATTTTGAGAAGGAGGCTGCTGAGATGGCAAAGGGCTCCTTCAAGTATGCCTGGGTCTCGGATGAATTGAAAGCTGGACGTACACATGCCATCACCACTGATATCCTCCTGGGGAAGGTTGAGCCCAGCAGGCATCATGTGCCAATCACTAATGCCCCAGGACACAGAGACTTATCAAAACCATGATCTCAGGCTGCCTGTGCTGTCCTGGTTGCTGCTGCCAGTTTGGTGGATTTGAAGCTGGTATCTCCAAGCATGGGCAGGCCTGTGGGTGTGAAACAAATTAGTGGTGTTAAAATGAATTCCACTGATGGGAAGCTTGGCTCCTGCCTACCACATGGGAGGTCCCGGGTTCAGTTTCCGGTGCCTCCTAAAGAAGATGAGCAAGACAGACAGCTGACACGACGGGCTGGAATGGCGAGCTGGTGCAACGAGATGACACAGCAAGATGACACAACCAAGAGACATGGCAAGGAAACACAATGAGAGACACAACAGGGAGCCGAAGTGGCTCAAGTGCCTCCCTCCCACATGGGAGGCCCCAGGTTCGGTTCCCGGTGCCTCCTGAAAAAGAAGATGAGCAGACAGCAAGTGCAAAAAATGAGGGGGGAAGAAATAAATAAATAAAAATAAATAAGTCTTTTTTTTTTTAATGTTTGTTAAAAAATGGATTCCACTGAGCCACCCTACAGCCAGAAGAGATGTGAGGACATTGTTAAGCAAGTCAGCACCTACATTAAGAAAATTGGCTAAAACCCCAACACAGTAGCATTTGTGCCAGTTTCTGGTTGAAATGGTGACAATGTGCTGGAGCCAAGTGCTAACCTGGTTCAAGGGATGGAAAGTCACCCTGCAGGAGGGCAAAGCCCATGAAATCATGCTGCTGGAAGCTCTGGATTGCATCCTGCCACCCACTTGTCCAACTGACAAGCCCTTGCATCTGCCCCTCCAATATGTCT
>JAQZBX010103900.1:0-11009 GCA_029593785.1 Cabassous unicinctus | reverse complement strand
AGGGAGGGAGGCTGCCTCCAGCCTAAGCTTTTCCTCATTATTTTTGAAAAATTTTTTTATTTATTTAAAAGATATTTAGATTACATAAATATTACATAAAAATATAGGAGCTCCCATAAACACTACCTCCCACACCTCCCACAAACTCCCATATAAACATCCTTTATTACTGTGGCACATTAATTGCAATTAATAAACAAATCCTGGGGCTTTACGATTAAGCATGGACCATAGTTCACATTGTAGACCACACTCTCTCACACACAGTTCTGCATGTTATATGATGATATAAAATGGCTTATATCTGTCACTACAATGTCACTCAGGACAATTCCCAAGTCCTGAAAAAGCCCCTGTATTCCAACTACTTTTTCATTACCCTGCCTCCAGAGTCTCCAGTGGTCACTGGTTCCACATCAATGTTGTAATTTCTTCCATTACTTGAATCACAATATGTCTATAGTAGAAAAAAAGTAAGTCCACTCTAGTCCATATCTCTTCCTGCTATCATGAGGAGTCTTGCATTGTGCTGTCCACTCCACTTCCAATTGAGAAGGGGATTATATCCCATGGGGAAGATGGATGGGATTATCCTCTCTTCAGGTGCAGACTCTCTCCATTCCCTGGGATGGCCGCTGTCCATTATCATCTCACACCAGTTGTCATGGGTGAGTCCAATGAGCTATAGTGTAGGAGTTGATGCTCCACCAAGGTTCTAGGCCCAGGTGGCACATGGACAGCCCAAAGTCTCAAGTCTCTGGATGTACACCTACAAACTCCAGCACCAAGTATAGGTTTGAATATAAGGGACAGATGAGCCATGTGCAGGGAAGACATAGGTGAGTCCAACTCTGTAACTCTCAGGAGCAGAAATTCCAAGTAGAGCCCACTGGCAAGGCACCAAACTCCAGAGCTATCAGCCATGATGTAGGACCTGGATGACTCCAGAGACCTCAGAAGCTCCACTCATTGGAATGATATTTACTTTGGAATTCTATGAGATCCTACTGAAATGTGTGTAAGCATTACCTCTGGGATGAACTCCTTACTTATTTTGAAGTCTCAGCCATATAAGCTCATTTGTCTTTACCTTTCCCCCTTTTATTCAATGTCTTTTTCCAGTCATATTGCCGTTTGGCACTTGGTAACTATCCCTTGGTGCCAGGGAGGCTCACCCCTGGGAGTCATGTCCCACACTGGGAGGAAATGCATTCATATGCTGAGTTTGGCTTAGAGAGAGGCCACATTTGAGCATCAAGGAGACTCTCAGGAGGCAAACCTTAGGCACCCCATAACAATAGACTAAGTTTCAATTTCAACAGCAAAGACTCATAAGGCTAGTCATCAATATCAAGGGCCCATCAGTGGATCATCCTCCTTTGCCAGTCGCTGCCCCTGCACTTGGGGGACTGTTGCTGCTCCCTTAGAGTATGTGGCAGAGCTCTTCAGGATGGAAAATCAGTATTCTCTCATTTACTGAGTGATTCTCCACCCACTGCAACAATACCCTGGGAACATTTAAACATTTTTATATACCTTATAATTATGCTCAGGTGCACTTCCTCCCATGCATCCCCCATCCCTGACACCCCACAACAACAATCCTCCCCCACCCCAGTTGTAACCCTTCTGTGATCCAAAGCTTTTTCAAAGATGAAGCCATTACAATAGCTGAATACAATTAATAGGAAAATAAAATAATGATGATAAGTTTAAATGTAAGAGATAAAATACATAAAAATTTATAAAAACTTAAAAAAATAAAAATAAAAAGTTGGGGATACTAAAAAAATGAAAAATAAAACAAATTTTTTTTTTATCTTTAGCCTTTCATCACTGCACTATCTGGTGTCCAGTCAGTACTGTGGCACCTTCCCCCTCTCATTCCCCAGTGTCTCACTATTTTTCATTTTGTTTTCAAAGAAGTTTTAGGACACAGCAAAGTCACATATAGAATACAGGTGTCTCTCATATACCCAACATTTCCCCCCTTTCCTCCCCCCCCCATATTAATACCTTTTCATATGCAGATGGTAGCATTGTTATAACTGATATACAAATAGTGAAACATAGCTAGTAAACATTGTCAATGGCTTACACTGTGGTTTACATTTTTTACCGTACACTTTTATAAATTTTGATGATATTTACCATGTCCTGTGTCCATCTTTGTATGGTAATGAAGAACATTTCTCCTTACCACTAAATGCCCCTGTTTGATCTATTCTATTCCCCCCACCCCATCCCCCTGGGATGCATGACAACCTCTGGCTTGACTAGTTGGATGACAAGATTCATAGTTACATGCAGCAAGAGGTCTTGACACAATGGTTTGGCCTCCCCTATTAGGAAACACCCTTGCTCTTGAGAGACTACTGCCTGTCTATTTATGAACAAATCAGTCCTCCCAAAGATTGGAGTCCAACTCTTTCCCACTTATGACAGAATGAACACACCCACTCCATAGAAGCCTTCTCTAGGTGCGTTCTGTCCCAAATACCCCCCAAACTAACACCCTATTCCAGTGACCCTTCCTTGTCATTTTGCCATAAGAGCATTCTCACCGTGGTACGTTCAACCTCCAGCCCACAAATCCCCAGTGTTCACCTGGTCCCTCTCTCAACCCTCCCCCAAGTATCCTGGACCTTCTGACTCATTCTTCCCAATCTACCCACAGGTCAACATTGCATCACCCAACCCAATGATATCATTACACTCCTGTCCAATCACTTCAAAACACAACTACACTCTATCACTTTATCATAGATTACATCCATATGGGTGATGGTTCACAACCTTCTCTTCTCTTTCTATTTCTTATAGGCCTATCTTACAGACAATAGCTCTCTGAGACTGCTCAATTTCCTTAATTCATATCAGTGAGGTCATATACTGTTCATCCTTCAATGTCTGGCTTGCTTCCCTCAACATAAGGTCTTCAAGATTCATCCATGTTGTTCCGGGTGTTAGCACTTTATTCCTTCTTACAGCTGAGTAATATTCTATTGTATGTATGTACCACATTTTGTTTATCCACTCATCTGTTGATGGGCACCTGGGTTGATTCCAACTTTTGGCAATTGTGAAAAATGCTGCTATGAACATTGGTGTGCATATATCTATTCATGTCTTTGCTTTCAATTCTTCAAGGCATATACTCAGCAGTGGATTCGCTGGATTATATGAAAGTTCTAGAGTTAGTTTTTTGAGGAACCTCAAAACTGTCCTCCATAGTGGTTGGAACATTCTAAACTCCCACCATCAGTGGATGAGGGTTCCCATTCCTCCACATCCTCTCCAACACTTATAGTCTGCTGTTATTTTAGTAGCACCATTTTAATGGGTGTAAGATGGTATCTCATTGTAGATTTGATTTGCATTTCCCTAATAGCTAGCTATGTTGAGCATCTTTTTATGTGCTTTTTAGCCATTTGTATTTCTTCCTTAGAGAAGTGTCTTTTGAGGTTGCTTGCCCATTTTTAAAAATGGGTTGATTGCCTTTTTATTTTTGAGGTGTAGGATTTCTTTATATATGCAGGATATTAGACCCCTCTGAGATATATGGCTGTGAAATATTTTCTTCCATTGGGGAGGCTGCCTTTTTATTTTCTTGATAATGTCCTTTGAGGTGCAGAAGTTTTTAATTTTGAGGAGAACCCATTTATCTATTTTTTCTTTTGCTGCTCTTGCTTTGGGTGTGAAGTTTATGAAACCATTTCCTATTACAAGGTCCTGTAGATGCTTCCCTATATTATCTTCTGTCTTTATGGTCATGGCTCTTATATTTAGATCTTTGATTCATCTTGAGTTGACTTTTGTATAAGGTGTGAGATGGTGTTCCTCTCTCATTCTTTTGGATATGGATATCCACTTCTTGAAGCAACATTTTTTGAAGAGGCCAATCTCACCCAAATGATTGGGTTTGGTGGCCTTGTTGAATATCAGATGACTGTATATGTGAGGATTTATATCAGAAGTCTAAATTTGGTTCCATTGGTCAGTATGTCTATCCTTGTGCCAATACAATACAGTTTTGACCACTGTAGCTTTGTAGTATATTTTACAGTCAGATAATGTGATACCTCCAACTTCATTTTTCTTTTTCAATATGTCTTTGGTGAATCAGGGCCTCTTACCCTTCCAAATAAAACTTGTAGTTAGTATTTACAATTCATTAAAAAATACAGTGTTTATTTTTTTGGGGATGGCATTAAATCTGTAGATTTGTATGGGTAGGATAGACATTGATGATATTCATTCTTCCTATCCATGAACAGGGAATATTTTTACATTTATTTAAGTCTTCTCTGTTTTCCTTTAACAGTATCGTGCAGTTTTCTGGGTAAGAGTACTTTACATCTTTAGTTAAATTTATTCCTAGGTATTTGATACTTTTAGTTGCTATTGTAAATGGTATTTTTATCTTGAATTTGATTTTTGAGCATTGATCTTATAGCCTGTGTCTTTAATGAACACCTTTGCAAGTTTCAGAAACTCTGTTGTAGATTTCTCAGGGCTTTCTATGTACAGGATCATGTCGTCTGCAAATCATGAAATTTTTACTTCTTTCTTTCCAATTTGGATGCTTTTTATATCCTTTTCTCACCTCAGTGTGTGAGCAAGTACTTCTAAGATAATGTTAAATAAGAGTGGTGATGGTGAGCATTCTTGTCTTATTACTTATATTGGAAAGCTTTTAGGATTTCAACATTGAAGATGATGTTGGCTCCAGGTTTTTCATATATACACATTATCAGGTTCAGAAAGTTTTCTTCTCTTCCTATCTTTTGCAGTGTTTTTATCAGGAATGAATGCTGTATTTTCTCAAATGGTTTTTCTGCATCTATGGAGATGATCATGTGATTTTTTTTCCTTTCCATTAAGTTATGTGGTGTATTACATTGATTGTATTTCTTATGTTGAACCATCCTTGCATACCTCGGATGAAACCTACTTGGTCATGATGTATAATTCATTTGATATGTTGTTAAATGCAATTAGCAAGTATTTTGTTGAGGATTTTGGCATCTGGTTCATTAGATAGATTGGTCTGTAATTTTCCTTTTTGTGGCACCTTTGTTTGGCTTTGGTATTAGGATAATGTTGACATCATAGAATGAGTTGTGCAAGGTTCCTTCTACTTCTTTTTTTGGAAGAGCTTAAGCATGATTGCTGTCAGCTCTTTCCAGAATGTTTTATAGAATTCACCTGTGAAGCCATCTGGTCCTGGGCTCTTCTTAGATCACTAAATACCCTCTGTTTGATCTATTATTTTCCTCCCTTCCCATCCCCTCAGGGCCCATGATGATCTCCTGTCTTGACACATTGAATGACAAGATTCATAGTTGCATGCAACAAGAGGTCTTGCCACATTGATTATCTTCCCCTATTAGGATCCACCCTTGATCATAAGAGACACCCATCTGTTTGTTCCTGGGCAAATTGGTCCTCCCAAAGATGGGGATCCAGCTCCTTTCTGCTCACCGCGTGGGTCTCCACCCACTGACACAACACATTATGATGGGACGAACAGTCACACACTCCCCAGAAGCCTGCTCCAGTTGTGCCCCATCCTGAATGCCCCCCCAACCAACACCCTAAACCAGTGACACTCGCTTAACATATTGCCATAAGAACATTCCCACCCCTGCACTTTCAATCATATTCACACAAATCCCATGTTCACCTGTTCCCTCTCTCATCTCTCCCCACAGAGTCCTGAGTTTTCTAACCTATCCTTCCTAATTTACCCACCTGTCGACCGTGCACCAGCAAACCCAGTATATCACTACTCACCTGTCCTATCCCTTCAATATACAACTATACTCAATCACTTTACCATAGATTATGTCCGTGTGGGTGATGGCTCACAAAAATGTAGGTTGCTTGTAAGTTTCTAGGAATTTGTCCATTTCCTCTAAATTATCATTCTTGTTGGCATATACATTTTCAAAGTATCCTCTTATGATTTTCTTTATTTCTGTGGGGTCAGTAGTGATATTCCCTTCCTCATTCTTTATTTTCTGTATTTGCATCTGCTCTCTCTTTTTCTTTGTTAGTCTGTGTAAGGGTTTGAATATATTATTAATCTTCCCAAGGAAGATTTGGGTTTGTTTATTTTTTCTAGTGCTTTCTTATTTTCTATTTCATTTAGTTCTGTGTTAATCTTTGTTATTTCCTTTGTTCTACTTCCTTTGGGGTGAGTTTGTTGTTGTTTTTCCATTTCTTCCAGGTGTGCAATTAGGTCTTCAATTTTATCTCTTTCTTCTATTTTAATAGATGCATTTATGGCTATGAATTTCCCTCTCAGTACAGCTTTGGCTGCCTCTCATAGGTTTTGATATGTTGTGCTTTTATATTCATTCATTTCAAGGTAGTTGCTTATTTCTTTTGAGATTTCCTCCTTGACCCACTGTTTGTCTAAGATTGTGTTGTTTAACTTTCATATCTTCATTCCTAATCTGGTTCTCTGCCCCTTAGTGATTTCCAATTTCATTCCATTGTGATCAGAGAAATTACTTTTTATAGTCTCAAACTTTCTGAATTCATTGAGCGTTGCTCTGTGGCTTAGCATGTGGTCTATCTTGAAATATGGTCCATGTGCACTTATGAATGTATATCCTGCTGTATTTGTGTGTAGCATTCTGTATGTGTCTATTAGGTCCAGCTCCTTTACTGTATTATTCAGAGTTTTTGTTTCTTTATTGATTCTTTGTCTAGATGTTCTGTCTAATGGTGATGATGGTTTATTAAATTCTCCCACTATAATTGTAGAGGCATTTCTGTCTCCACATAGTTTTCCCAGTGGTTGCCTCATGTGTTTTGAGGCATCCTGATTAGGTGCATAAATGTTTATGATTGTTCTCTCTTCTTGAAAGATTACCAATTTACTATTATATACTGTCCATCTTTGTCTCTTACAATAGTTTTGCATTTAAAGTCTATTTTGTCCAATGGTAGGATAGCTACTCCTGCCCTTTTTTGATTATTGTTTGCTTTTAAAATTGTTTTCCAGCCATTCACTTTCAGCCTCCTTGAATCCCTGGGTCAAAGGTGGGTTTCTTGTAGGCAGCATATAGATGGATCATATTACCTTATGCATTCTGCCAATCTGTGTCTCTTAACTGGTGAGTTAATCCATTAACATTCAGTGTTATTACTCTCAATGAAATTCTTACATCAGCCATATTTCTTTGGGTTTATGTATGTCATATGTTGTTTTTATTTCTCTTTTCAACTTTTTAGTTGTTCTTACACTCTTCTCCAACTCTCTCTCCACTGTTTTTTCCTTACAACCTGTAGAAGTTCCTTTATTATCTCTTGGGGTGCAAGTTTCTTATTGGTATGCTCTCTTAATTTCTGCTTATCTGTGAATATTTTGATCTCTCCATCATTTTTGAATGCCAGCTTTGCTGGATAGAGAATTCATGCTTGGAAGTTTTTTTCTTTTAATACCTTGACTATTTCATACCATTGTCTTCTTGCTTTCATGATTTCAGATGAGATATCAGCACTTAATCTTATTGTGTTTCCCTTGTATGTGATGGTTCTCTTTTCCTTTGCTGCCTTGCATATTTTCTCTTTGTCTTGAGCATTGGATATTTTGATAATTATATTTATTGGAATAAGCCTGTTGGGGTTCATACTGTTTGGGGTGTTCTTTGTTTCCTGGGCTTGTACATCCATCTCCCTCAATAGGGTTGGGACATTTTCAGCCATTATTTCCTTAAACATTACTTCTGTTCCATTTCCCTTTTCTTCTCCCTCTGGGATGCCTATAATGCATATGTTTGCGTGTTTCATGTTGTTGGTTAAATCCCTAAGTCCCTGCTGGATTTTTTTGTCTTTTTTATCTATCTGTTCTACTATCTGTTTGATTTCAGATGTACTGTCTTCCACATCACTAATTCTTTCTTCTGCCTGTTCAAATCCGCTGTAATGTGAATCCAGTGGCTTTTTTATTTCTTGGATTGCACTGTTCATCACCATCATATCCATTATCTTTTTATGTATGCTTACAATTTCTTCAGTATGTTCTCCCAGTGTCTTCTTAATATCCTTAATCTTTTCCTTCATTTCATTAAGTTGGTCTATGTTATTTGTTTGGACAGCTTTGATTAGTTTTTCAATGTTCTGCATCTCTTCCTGGTTTTTAGTTTGTTCATTGGACTAGTCCATGTCTTCGTTTTTCTTAGCATGGTTTGTCATTTGTTGGTGCCTTTTGGTCTTCCTTTATCTTGATGTGTTTATTCAGTTGGTTATCTTCTCTCTCTACTCTAGATTTTTGTTTAGCTGCTGGTTTTGTGTGTGTGTTAAGTTTTCTTTTTGACACTTTGTTCTTCTTGTTCTATTTCCTTGCTGTTTTCTATGTCCGCTTGAAGGAAAAAGATTAGGTCAAGGGAAATTGAAAGAAATAAGAAAAGAAAAAGAATAATAGAAATAATGATTAAAGTTAGAAGAGGGGCTGTATAAGACTTTGTAGAATGAATATTTAGCTCATGTAAACAGTGTAGAGTAATAGGAACAAAAAAGTGGATTACTTACAATAAAATGGGAACCTGAATAGACAGAAATATATAGAATGATTTAACAGGTCAGAATGATGAGGAGAGCAATAAAGAGAAAAGAAAGGACAGAAAGAAAAAAGTTAATAATCATAAAAAAGAAAACAAAATAGGAAAGAGAGAAATCAAAACCAGTGAAATTGGGGACTAATTAAAAAAGGTGGAATGTAGGCACAACAGAAAGTATAAGATAGAAAGATGAAGGAAGGAAAAGAGAGCATTGGTAGACAAAATCAGTATACACAGAAAATGGGTAATCAAGGAAGGAGAAACACATCAAAGAAGAAAGAAGCTAGCAGCACTTAATTTTTTAAAAAATGAAGGGGGGAGGAAAGAGGAAAGAAAAATAAAAAACAAAACAATAACAACCAAAAGAAAAACACATGAGCAAGCAGTCAAACAAAGCTAAGGAAGAACAGCACTCCTTCTGGGCCCTTGTGGAAACTCTCAGGCTACCTGTGTTCATCAATCAATTACCCTGCAGGTGTCTCTCTGCAGATTTTGAGGTGTTGTTTTAGTGAGCAAACTAAGTTAAAATTTTTTAAGTAACATTTTTTTTTCTGAAAAATAAGGGACCCAAAAGAAGCTTATACAAAAATAATGTCTATGGTTTCTCTGTCTTACGGTATCAGGTAGGTATTCCTGTGGCTCACCACTGTTAGAGGAGTCAGGAATTGAACCAGGGACCTCATATATTCAAGGCAGATATTCCTTCACTGAATTTCCCCTCTAACTGATTCAGCTGGCTCTTCAGGAATCTATTCAGTCACTTTCCCCTGTGCAGATTTTACTCTCCTGGGCCAGGTGGATTCAGCAGGCTGTATGAACAGATCCCCCCTCCACTCTCCTGGTCAGATTGAATTTCCTTTTGAAATTCAAATGGGACCCTGATGACTGAGTACTTTGCACCAAGGTGATTTTTCAAGCCTCATCTACACCACCCCTCCTCCTGGGGACCCTAAATACGCTCTTGAAAACTTATTAAGCACTTCCCTATGCCCGACTCACTTAGGGGAGTTGAAAGTCTGATAGTCCTCAGCACAGAACTATTAAATTGGCTGATTTCACCCTTTCTCAGGCCAATCATCTTCATTCCAGGGCACTTAGGTAAACCAGGCTTCCTGAGCAGATTTGCCTCTCCCCTCACCCTGGTGCCACTGTGAGCCAGCTTGTGTGCTCCCCAAAGGTCTAATGGGGTCCAGGCAACCAAATCCACAGAAAGGAAACCCCTCCCCACCCCTTGCCAAAACCCTCCCATTCTCAGATAATGCTCCTTCTCACTGGGTGGTCGGCAGGAGTCAGGGCTTACCCTAGCTTTTAGTCCTGAGTGTGGGGCTCAACCATCCATGACTTCCATGGGGCTAAAAACTCATGGTTTTATCTTGAGTAATCTATCTCCCTGTCCAGTTCCCTGCAGATCATTTTCCAAAGGCTCCTGCTCCAATGGCTCCCAGAAAACTCACTCAGGCTGGATCCTGTCCCCAATCATCCATCTTTTGTGAGGGAAGTGTGAGTGCCCACTTAAACTGATGCCATCTTTCTAGATTGACTTTTTCATCACTTTTGAGGGATTTTATTGACCTCTTGGGAAGGTCACTAGCTGATAGGAGTTTGTGCATCAGTGTCCCCAAGATGCTCTGCCCTTGGTGCTCACTTTGTGAGGCAAGAGATGCTTCTGGCTACAGGTCTCTTGTGTTTCCAGAGCTCAGAAATATCCCTTAAGGTTTTTTTGTTGCTTACTGCAGAACCTTGTCCCTTTCATCAAGTAGTTCCCAAGTCAGATATTCTAGGGGCTGCTCCAGGATGAATCCTGCTTAATTCTTTACAAAGTTACCTACCAGACCCTTTAAACCTGCTGGGTCCTGATTAGAGGTTTGTTTTTTTTTTTTTAATCTCATGGTGATTATTTTTACTTTTTCTAGAATAAATGCCAAATAGAAAATCTCCCTACTTAGATAACTGAAACAGATATCCAGGACCTCCATGGATATCACAGACAACAGGCCTAGCATGCTGTAGGGCAACTTGGAGTCACACTTCAACTTCCTTCACCTCACTATTATATATGAACCACTTTGAAATAGTTGTTAGTACTTTTGTGGGAAGGACAAAGTTTAATGTGATTATGCAAGATCTAGAAATATCCTGGACAAAGTATATATTTAAGTCAAAACTTAAGATTGAGAATAAATTTAAATCTGGACAGAGAGTAGGCAGTGAATACTACTTTATGAAAGAACTTTTGGATCCTGATATCTGGATAGTGTATACTCCAACTTTGGACAAATATTGTGCCCTCAATGTAACAAAAATTCAAAGAGGTTATTTGTGCTATTTCTCAAGAGTCCAACTTACAGCTAATTTTGAATTCAAAGAAGAAGCTAATGTAGTTATTAGATCCATGAATTTTATAGTCAGATGTCTGGCTTTTACTCCTAACTCTGC
>JAQZBX010103899.1:0-11008 GCA_029593785.1 Cabassous unicinctus | reverse complement strand
CATTGCTTCACTTTTCTCATCTTTAAAAAGAACATGTTCATGCTTGCCTCCTGGGGTTGTTTTGGGGACTAAATGAATTAATGTACATAAAGTCCTTCTAATAATGCCTGTCACATAGTAATTGCTCAATAATGTTAGCCCTTATGAAACATGCTCATTAAATAATAACTGAATACCTTCTCCTCCTCCTCCTCTCATCTGTGCTAAGCAAGATGCACATTGATAGTTTCCCTAAAGATGAAATACAGTGTGAATTCATACTAATTGAAAATCTCAAATCAAATTCAGGACTACGGGTTCTTACTCATCTCTTCAACCTTATGTCCATATTTCTTCCAGGCTAAAACTCCAGTGTTCAATGACAACAATATAATTGCTTATTTGAATTATCTCACAATAACTACTCACTATACACTCAATGCAATAAAATCCCTCAGAATAACAACAGCTGTATCAGTATTACCACGACCAATATGATTATTAAGATGTGTTTAAGATTGTTCTCCATTTCTTTTCATACTTAGAATAAAACTCACTAGGGAAGTAGAGCCAAGTAATATGCTCTAAAGTTATTTGAAATAGAACCTTTCTGCATGCATATGTCACCAACTTGACACACATTTTGGCTTGTTGTTTTCATTTTGTTTTTGGTTTTGAAAAATTGTCTTTCTAAGTTTAAGTTTGTTTGTGATTACAGAAAGGATTTACATACCTTGATAAAATATAGAAAATAAGGTGTAGTCAGGGGAAGCTATCTTCTATCCCTGCATCTTTTACCTATTCCTTCCATTCCTTGATAGGTCATATTTTTTTTTAAGTTGTTATAAGCAAACATGCATGCATAGATATATATGTATGTATCCATCCATCTATCCATATACATAAAGACATACTCTTAATTAAAGATACTATACACACTTTTCTACATCTAGTTTCTCTACATATATTTTGGAGATCACCTCATTGAAGCATATAGAGGTATTCCTCTTCTGTTTTTACCACTATATAGTACTCCTTTGTAAGGATAAACCATAATTTATTCAATCTGTCCCCTATATGAGAACAATTGAACAATTGTGTCCGTTCCTATTTTTCCCTGAGTCATAATGCTTCAAGGAATAGCCTTGCACACATGTATTTTTAATCTTTTTTTGAGTGAGTGTATTCTTGGGATAGATTCCTAGAAATTATCTTGCTTTGTTAAGGTAAATGCGTAGGTGACTTTGTTACATATATCTAAATCCCCTTTTATTAGGCTAATGGCCATTTTGTGTTTCTACCAAGGTATAAGATTTCCTATTTTTCCCTACTTCACCAAAGAGGCTGTTTATTCAGTGGCCTTTAAAGATGACCAGAGATTATTTATTTCAAGTAGTATTATGGGTAAAGACATTTCTTTCTAAACCAGGCATATGCTCCTTTCTGTGAAGGCTGGGGTCTGTTTAATATAGAAAACACCTTTCCCATGTGTGCAAGTTAAATGAACAACCAGAAATCTTCTTTGCAGCAACTGCCCATTTACCTATAACTTAATGTGTTTCATTGTTAAATATAGATTCAAGATTAAAATTTTTAAAATCCAGACATATGCATGAATAAAAAGGTATTATTCTATTAATGAAACAGATATCCTCCATTACTTCTTTATGCTGGTTGCCCCACGTTCTTCTTACTTTGGTGGGATGGGGGAGGTGTATGGGAGTAGAAAATTAGGTAGAATAAGAATCACAACATAGTAAATTGAAGAAAAAATCTCATTGTAAAAAAGGACTAGAATTCCTCAATTATTTGTTGCTAAGAAAGCAATATGTAAAGAAAGCATCATTAAAAGTTTTAACTCTTCCACTCATCAGATTCTGAAAATCATTTCTTAGAAGCCTGAGGTAGCAATGTTTCCCAAGGATCAAATGGTAAATCTGGTATATCTGGTAGAGGCAGAAACTACCTGCTTTCACATATAAAATGTATCTTCCAGGTAAGATTCCAATATTTTATGATGAGTCCAAATTTACCTTTTGCCATAAATATTGGTAATATGTCTGGAAAAGCTTTTGCAGTGGTTATATTTGGCGAAGTGAAATTGTTCTTTTAAAACAGGTTTCTGAGGTAATGCTGCCATCTGTTTGGCATACCTACTCAAACTTCTCATGATGCACACTGTTCATTCCTGGTCTGAGTTCCTCAGAGTTCACAAAACAAGGATGGTTCTCGATGAACCGGACTCATTCGACTGGAAAACATTTAAAATCACTTTTAAATGGGGTTTGGCATAGAAATAAAATTTCCATGTCATATGATAGACAAATGTTATATTCACACAGACTTATAAACATATGGAGAGTGAAGATCCCTCTTCTACCACTTTTATTCATTCATTCACTCATTTATTCATTCACTAAACAACTATTTTTTTGAGGATCTATTATGGGCCAGGCATTGTATTAATTAGTGAAGAAATAGGAGTGAAAAAAATAATAGACATAATTCTTATCCATATGGCAGCTATGGTGGAGTGGGGGAGACAGGAAACAATGAATAGACAATAATTTTATTACGATAAATAATGCTGATTTTGAATCTTCCAGTGCTCTGTATTCAGTATTTATTGAACAAACAGCTAACTAGGAGCCAAATCTGTTCCAAGCATTTAAAAATATTAAGAAATGCTATCAAAATTAAGTTATAAATAACCAAACAGTAATAAATGGAATTAAGATATCTGCTCAAGTCACTATCCTACCTAGCTTCTCCCTTTGTCAAAGAGTAGCCTATATGTGCTGACTCATTTTATTCCATTTATGCTCAAATTTATTGCAAACTCATTTCTTCTTCTGCAATTACTGAAAAATTTTTTCTTAAGATCCCTGATAGGATTTCTGATTATGGCCAAAATGAAATTACTGGTGCTAGACTATCCCTCCAGCCATAATCAGCTAGCAAAACTGGTAAAATATATGTTTTCAGATATCAGGAAAAAGGTAGCATAGAAATATAATCCATGATGAGGAAGAAACTAATGAGGTGATACCTATGATGTTCGGTTTTCTGCCTGGATGATTCTTCTGGACCCCAGCACAGGAAGGGGGAGCCTAAGCAGAGAAAGGACCTTACTGAGATGAGGCGATAGAGATCAGAGTTCTGGGAAGTTGAGATTGCTAGTTCAAAGGTAATTGCATAGGTAATGCACAGTTGGAATTTGTGGGGAAGAGTACTGGAGAAAAAGGGTCTAGGAAGAAAAAGAGATTCAGAAATCTACACGAGTAGTCTTTGGCTGAGTATTTACCTGAACTTATATATGGTAAAAAAGAACTATTAAGGAAAGTTTAACCCAAGAATTACAAACTAAATGAGAGTTCACATAGAACTGGGAGATATTTGTGTTCAAACTAGCCTGAGTGGAAAAACCTTATAGAGCATTCAGGGCATTCAGTAGACACCCCAGAAGGCCTCACTTTATGAGTAGGGCTAATCTAACCCTGAAAAAAACCTACTCTACATGCAAGCCAGCAAAGCTTAAAAATAGCCTAAAAAAGTCTTGTAAAGGTCAAGCTGATCCTCAAATAAATAATTGCTTTCTAGAACAAAACCCAATGCTTTTTAAAAGAAGACAGGAATTCAGATACTGAACAGCATTCTGATGTCAAGCACCCAGTTAAAATTACTAGACATGGAGAAGCAGGAAGATATGGCCCATCACCAAGAGAAAAATCAGTCAATAGAAATTGGGCAGAAACCTCCTAATTATGAAGCCCAATGGTCTCAATTTAGTTGTTATCTTCCTACTGAACCCATTTGTGTTGCATGATGCCTATGACTATTCTTTTTTTTTTTCCCTTGGCTTCCATAACACTAGACATCTCTAGTTATCCACTACTTCTGCTACCCCTTTTATTTTTTCTCTTTTGCTGGCTCTTGGGCTTGTCTTATTCCAAAGTACTGGTGTTCCTCAAAGCTTTGTTTGGTTTTTGTATTTTTTAACCTCTTTTCTCTTTATATTACTAGTTTTCTTGGAGTATTTCATTTGTTCCTATATCTTCAAATAAAACTTTGTTTTTCAGAAGCTTTTGTTTTTATAATAATAAAAATATTATAACAATTATTATAATTAAAGTGACTATATGCATTAGATTTTATCAAACATTGCTAAGTACTTTATTTCTTTTGATTCTCACAGAAACCTTATGTGATGGAAACTATAGGAACTATTATTACTATTTTCAAAAAAGAAGGAAATTAAAGCTTAATGACATTAAGGTACTTGCCCAAGGTTACCTGTGTGGGATGTAGTTTGGCACAGTCAAGACTCTTGTGTTTTTGACTCTTAGTACTATGTTCTTTCCAATTCTATAGTTCCCTAAATCTACAGTGTATCTTTTATAACCCACATGGGCTGTACACACTGTGGATTATCATATATTCAACAGTTATGACACCCATAGCTAAGGAATTGACTGAGTTCACTTAATTTGAAAAGAGAAAACTCTCTTTTTTTGGGCAAGGATGTGTAGACAGAGTTTCTTTGAATACTGTCTTTAAATGGACTGAGGCAAAGCCTGTCAGGTGATTCATGCATCACATCAACATTCCAAAGAGTCAGAGTGCACAATGTGCTTTTGACTTTCTCCCTCTGAGCAATTTGAACTATTTGTGCTTACATGTCCTATCAGGGAGTTATGTGCCAATGTGGATGTTCAGTTTCATTACAGACCAGGATTCTTACCTGTGTGGAAACAGCAGGCAAGTCCAAGATAACTCCAATGTCAGGCCTGGGGTTACTTACATTTTGAATTCTTTGGAATTCACTTCCTTCATAGGGAGCCCAGTGCCTTACATAATGAACATTTGTCAGTGGTGATGATAGCTTCCTTATATAGTCCATGCCCCATCACTGCAGTTAGGAATGTTACACATATTTTCTTCCTTTAATCCAGGCATCTCTAGTATGCCCTTTGATGTAATCTCATATTTTTTGTTTTGGTATCTGATCTTGAAAGTCAGATGGTTGGACATAATTTTGGGTTTTCTCCATTTGCCTTAGCTCTTTCAAATATGGGTCAAACTCAGTGGTCCTCAGGAAACAACTGTGCTCTCCACGTTCCAAACACACATAGACACATTCAACAACAAAACTGAAACATAAACACATGAAGAAACAGAAAAGCACCCTGAAAAAGCTAAATTTTTGTTGAAGCTCTTTTCTGTAAGAATCGATGTTATCATTCCCAATGTAAAATGTTAAGGTAAAACGAAGCAATATAATAACAGCATTTTAAATTATACCATCTGCTATATTTGTGGTTCTGAAAACACATTTTTTTATACTCTTCAAAGTAGCACAGGATTGCTAGCCTAAATTCTGCTACATAATCATGAAATTAAACTCATCTTGCTCTCACAGGAGAAATAAACTTTGTATTTATAGGTATTCATATTTATAGGTATTCATATTTTCAAAATGCTGTTTATTATGCATCAGTGTCCTGTGCATATAGTGCTTATTCTAGTGGAGATGAAATAGGATTTTGTTACTATATATCCTATATGTATAAAATTATATGCCTGTAACTATTGAGCTAAGGTAACAGATGAGTAAGATGAAGAAAAAGAGTTAAGTTTGCAGTGCTATTTCTGAGTTCCTTTAGCCAGTATACCTATATTGTATCGATGTCTCAGTACAATGCAAATACTGGTCACTATTGGTTTTTTGAGTCTTGAGTTACATTCATCTCACATTCAATCACACCAGTGGTTTGCTTAGTGCTAAGCGATTTTAAATGTTCCTGTTTTTCCAACTTAAAACCAGAACCATGGTGGGTTTTAGATGGAAAGTGCTTCGTGACAGACTGTATTTCCTTTTGAAAAAAGCAAAAAACAAATGAGGTTCTATATGTTTTTGCCACCTTGAAGCAATTAAGTAGAATCTTAGAGCTAGTTTTGGCAATTAAATTGGCATGAAAGCAAGTTAGGTTTTTGTCGACCTAATGTTCCTGGAAAGTAAGAGTGTTGTTGATTTCACCAGAAAAAATATTAACGTCAAAGGTATAATATAATAAAAATAGATTATTGTAAGTTAATTGCTAAGATGTCCAAAATTTAATGTTGAAACTGTTAATAAAATAATGCTAAATCAGTCACCAAATCTTCCATTGAGACTTTCTAAGACTTTTGAAAGGGCTGGGGATTTGTTGAAGCCTTTTCACTTGACACCACAATAAAAACTCTACTGGTTTCAAAGTGCCTACTTTGGGCTCAGGACTTGATAATTGTCACAGTGACTCTGCATGGAGATATTGTTATCCCCATTTCATAAATGAGAAAACTGATGTTCACATAGTGTATATAATTTGTCTAAAGTTAGAGCACTTAGAAAGCAGCAAAGGCAAGATTTGAATTGACCCTTCTAAACACATTCTTTTTATTTTAACAATCTACCTCTCATTAAGTCATTCTACATTTTTAAAAAAGATAGTTTCCAGTGACTGTTAGTGAAAAGAATGCTCGTTCTAAGTCACACGAATCTTTACATCAGGTTTGTAGTAACTAAGTTTGTTTAAGGTATGTAAGTTGTGTAAAGTTATGTTCCATTCAGAGGAAGACAAAAAGGGCTCAGAACCAGGAGTCAGAAAATTGGGTGTTGTCTTCTGCCTCTAAAACTGTTTCATGACAGACCACCTCTACACTTCTTTTCTTTCATGTTTTGAAAATAACTCATATAATGAAAAGTAGGTTTTTGACTGTCTATTTCAAAGTAATAGATTCAATAGTAATAGAACTCCCTTCAATACAGAAAAATTACTGCTTTCAAATCAAACATTTAGCTAAAATGTTTTCTTCTATACCAATCTGAATCACCCTTAAGGAACTGTGGCCTCTATTTCCAGTACTCATTTTATTATCTTTTAATATATTGATGTCAAAAAATATGTAAATTCTATAGAAAATATGATGAAAATGTTCAAGTATTTTACTGTTTTCTAAAAAAAACAGTGTCAAACTTTATAATCTATATGTATTGTCTAATTTCAAAATCTCTTTTGACTAGTTTATTTAAGTAGAAATGGGAGCTGTTACTCAAATAAGAGTTTAATAATGTTGTTAATTAGACTTCAAAACATATGTTTACATTTCAGTCCACGGATTCCAATATTGGTCAGGATATATTAGGATAGACTATCCTATGCTAGCAAACCTCATATTCGCAGTTGGCATAACACAAAGATTTGATTCTCATTCATGTCCCAGTCTATTGTGGGCCAAACTGCTGTCTTCCAAGTATGTAATAGGGATCCACGGTCCTGTCATCTTAAACGTGGGAAAGAGAGAGCACAGAAAAATATTCAGGAGGTTTTATAGCTAGGATAGGAAGTGGTTTCATCATTTTGCCCACATTTCATTGTCCAGAATCTGCTCATATGGCATCAAGCTATAAGTGAGGCTGAGGATTGTAGTTCTGCTTGTGTGTGCCCAGGGAGGGGAAGGTAAAATGGCATTTGGTGAACACATGGTATCATCTCTGCCACAATTCATCGTTCAAACTTAGCATGATACTTTGTCAATAGTGCTCGAGAGAAACAGAAAAGTATATTATCTTCTTCATGGGTCACAGAACCAAAGAAAAAGAATTGAAATTATGTAACTAGATAGCAGGAATGTTATAAAATACATTTGTTCAATAACAATGAAAATTTCTCTTAAGTGTTTACCATTAGTGAACTCAAACCAAATACAACTGGCACCTGGAATTAAAGACATTGGGGACTGACACCACTTTTTCTTTGAGTATACTGCTTGAAAAAAAAAGTCACGTTCCAGAAGGAGAGGAGTGGAGGCAAGATGGCAGCAGAGTAAGTAGCTCCAAGAGTCAGCTTGCTCTTCAGGGCAGTTAGTAATCAGGCAGAGCTATCTAAATCACATGTCTGGGGCACCCAGGAGAACAAAAGAGCATCCTGCAACGTCCTTGGAACAACAAAAGGAGGAGACTGCCCATCTGCAGTGAAGATTCGTGAGTAGAGCACTCCACATGATGGAGGCCAGAGCCCAACCCCCACTGGCGGCAACCAGCCTCTCTTTCAGCTCACATGGACTAGATTGGTGGGCAAACCTGTGGATACATCTCTGCCTCCAATAGGAGGAGGCAGTGTTTCCTCAACCTCTCTGGGCAACTGCGGCCACTTTTGGCCCACACAAAGTAGATTATTGGACATATCTCTGACTCTGCCCTCACCTCTCTCAAGACAGGAGGAGGAATAGTGTGCCTTCAGCCTCTCCAGGTCACTGCAGGTATTTTTGGTCTGCACAGACTAGAATGTTGGGTACTCCTGTGGATCCATCCCTGTTCCTGACAGGGTAGAAGGAAAGTGCTCCCTCAGGCTCTCCGGGGAACTGCAGCTGTTTCCGCTCACATGAACTAGATTATTGGTCACATCTCTGGCCCCATACCCATCCCTCAACAGGAGAGGAGGGGGGATAGTGTGCCCTCAGTCTCTCTGGGCAACTGCAGGAGCTTTTACTCCACATGGCCTAGACTGGTGGGCAAACATGTGGATACAACAGAATAAGAAGGAACCACTCCAGAGGTTTCATCCCTGCCCCTTAAAAGGCAGAAGGGACCGTGCTTCCTCAGCTTCTCGGGGCAAGTGTGGCTGCTTTCTTCTGCATGGACTGGACTGTTGGAAACATCTTTGACTCCATTCCCACACCTGACAAGGCAGGAGGAGGTATAGTGTGCCCTAAGCCTCTCTGGGCAATTGTAGCCACTCTTGGCCTAAACAGACAAGATTATTGGACACATCTGTGGCTCCATCCCTACCGCTGACAGAACAGAAGGAGGGACAGTGCTCCCTCAGCCTCTCAGAGCAACTGCAGTCACTTTCAGCCTGCACAGTCTTGATTTCTGGGCACACCAGAGGCTCCTTTCCTGCTCCTGGCTGAGGAAGAGGGGGGCCAGTGCTTCTTCAGTCTCTCCAGGCAACTATAGATCGTCTCAGTCTGCACAGCTTGGGTTACCACACACGGCTGGGCCTCTATCCCTACTCTTAGCATAGATGTTCAAACAAATCATAATAAATTCAGTGAGATGGCTTAAGACATTACAGACATCAAGAAGACACTGGGTGAGCACAAAGAAGAATTTGAAGGCATATATAGAAAAATAGCAGATCTTATGGGAATGAAAGGTACAATAAATGAAATAAAAAATAAACTGGAGACACATAACAGCAAATTTGAAGAGGCAGAAGGAAGGATCAGCAAGCTTGAAGACAAGGCCTCTGAAAGTGAACATACAAAAGAACAGATAAAGAAAAGAATTGGAAAAAATGAACAGGGTCTTAGGGAATGAAATGACAGCAAGAGACATGCAAACATATGTGTCATGGGTGTCCCAAAAGAAGAGAAGGGAAAAGGGGCAGAAGGAATATTTTAGGAAATAATGGTAGAAAATTTTCCAACCCTATTGAAGGACATAGATATCTGTGTCCAAGAAGTACGATGAACTCCCATCTGAATAAATCCAAATAGACCTACTCTGAGATACATACTAATCAGAATGTCAAATTCCAAAGATATTGAGAGAATCCTGAGATCAGGAAGAGAAAAGACATTCATCACATACAAGGGATGCCCAAAAAGATAAAGTGCTGATTTCTCATCAGAAACCATGGAGGCAAGAAGTCAGTGGTATGATATACTTAAGATACTGAAAGAGAAAAATTGTCAGCTAAAAATCTTATATCCAGCAAAACTGTCTTTCAAAAATGAGGGCAAGGTTAGAATATTCACAGATAAACAGAAACTGAGAGAGTTTGCAATGAAGAAACTGGCTTTGCAGAAAACACTAATGGGGTGCTTCACCCTGAAAAGAAAAGACAGGAGAGAGAGGCTTAGAAAAGAGTCTAGAAATGAAGATTATATCACTATAAGTAACTAAAAGTATAAAAAGAGTGGTGAATATAAGATATGACAGATAAAACCCAAAGATCAAAAAGGATGAAGTAATAATTGCCTATACAGTAATAACATTGAATGTTAATGTATGAAACTCCCCAATCAAAAAAAACAGACTGGTGGAATGGATAAGAAAATATAAGCCATCTTTATGCTGTCCACAAGAGTCTCACCTTAGACCCAAGGATACAAATAGATTGAAAGTGAAAGGCTAGAAAAAGATATTCCATACATGCAGTAAAAAACAAAGAAACAAAGAAAGAAACAAACAAAAAACCTGTAGTATTTTTTCTTATATTGGATAAATAGACTTTTAAAGCAAAGCTGTTATTAGAGACAATGAAGGTCATTATATACAATAAAAGGTCATTATATACAATAAAAGGAGCAATTCATCAAAGCATAACAATCATAAAGGTATATGCACCTAACCAGGATGCACCAAATTACATGAGGCAAATATTGACAATACTGAAAATAGATGTCTCTACAGTAATAGTTAGAGACTTCAATACACAACTCTCATTAGATAGATCATCTGGGAAGAGGATCAATAAAGAAACAGAGATCTTGAACAATATAATAAACAAACTAAACCTAATAGACATGTACAGAATAGTACACACCCAAACAGCAGGGTATACATTCTTTCCAAGTGCTCATGGATCTTTCTCCAGGATAGACCATATGTCAGGTCACAAAGCAGATCTCAATACATTTTAAAAGATCAAAATTATACGAAGAAACTTCTCCACTCATGATGGAATAAAGCTGAAAATCAACAGGCAGAAAAAGGGAAAATCCACAAATATATGGAGATTAAATAAAACACTTTAAAAATAATCAGTGGGTCAAAGAAGAAATTGCAGGAGAAATCAAAGAATATCTTGAGATGAATGAAAATGAGAACATAACATATCAGAACCTATGGGATGCATTAAAAGCAGTGCTGAGGGGGAAATCCATAGCCCTCAGCACTTATATTAAAAAAGAAGAAAGAGCTAAAATCAATGAGCTAACTGCACAGCTGGAGGAACTAGAAAAAGAACAACAAAATATGCCC
>JAQZBX010103898.1:0-11008 GCA_029593785.1 Cabassous unicinctus | reverse complement strand
GGGTTGTCATGAGTGGCATTGTGGCAACAGATATAGGCCATTTTACATCAGCATATACCACGCAGAACTGTGTGGGAGAGAGGGTGGTCTATGATGTGAAATGCGGTCTATGCTTGGTGGCAAAGCCCCAGGATGTGTATATCCATTGTGGGTGATGTCCCACACTGATGAAGGATGTTGGTGTGGGATGTTGTGGGAGGTGTGTGTGGTGGGAAACATGGGAATCCTTGTAATTTCTGAGTAATAATTAGGTAATCTGAGCACCTTTAAAAATATATATATATATAAAATAACATTTATGTAAGAAAATACACATATATGCATATATATTTATATATAATTTTACAAATATTGGTATGTACTGTGAAAAATCTTGATTTTTATGAACAATAAAAAAAATATATCAATCATGTAAAACTTTGGGCTCTAAATCTTGGGATACACATAATTTTCTAAGACAAAATTGGTATAGAAGAAAATATTCCCTCTAAATTTGTCTTTAATTTAATAACATAAAAAAAGCAAAGTAGAAATTTACCTAACACTTCAGTGTGTATACTATGTGACAAGTACCATAACAGAAATTTTGCATGCTAGCGCTTAAATCTGACCCACAACTCTTTCAATCATGATTATTTCATTTAATAGCTAAGTAAAGTAAGATTTAGAGATACTAAGGGATTTGTCTTTATCAAATTATTAGAGAGTAACAGTGGTGGATTTGAACTCATTGTGTAAAACAAAATCACATGGTTTTATCCTATTATTTATATATTTATTTTCATAGAATATTTTTAAAGTAATTTTGGTTTGAAGAAAAATTGTGATAAAAGTAAAGAGATTCCCAATATATACCCACTCCTCCATAGTCTCTACTATTATTAACCTGTTGCATTAGTATGGTACATTTGTTACAATTGTTGAATATATATTGATACATTAATGTTAACTAAAGTCTATAGTTTACATTATGGTTCACTTTTTATGTTGTATATATATTTCCACTAATGCATAATGTCACTTATCCACCATTACAGTATCACACAGAATAATTCCTTTCCCTTAAAAATGCTCTGTGCTCTGCCTATTCATACCCCGATTTTATTTTATATGATCTGATTTGTAAGTACTATATACATAATCCTATATAAAGGATTTTGGATTATTAACAGTTTTAAATATCAGGAACTAGTGGTAGACAACTTTATGTTCAATTCTGTAAAATTATCCTTACTTTTCAGTAAGTTATGTTCAAGTTAGGACCTGTAAGAAATGATATCTGGGTTTAGTCTTGAAGGTTTTGTAATAGGTAACAAGATGAAGAAAAAGGAAGAGACATTCTAAAGGGAAAGAGCAGCAAGAATGCCCACAGCATCTAGCTTCCTTATGAATGCTCTCCTGATCCATGGATTCCAATATATCTCATAATACATTTTTGAAACTCTGGAACTTAAACCATGGTCTGTGACCTATTTATTCTGGTGGATATTTGTCTTTGAGTCACATGTTTTTTCTTTCTCTCTGTTCTTTATGATATAATTTGATTTGATTTTTGCTCTCTTCCTAAAAATAGGCAAAAAATTTCACCATTCTGCCATTACACAATGCATAGACTTCATCTGTAGAGGCTCAATCTACACTTTCCTAGAGTCAGCCTTAATGCCCCAGGTTCCAGAACTAGTGGTTTTCTAGTAATGCCCCTCCTTTCATTTCTAATTTAGTTATTTGCTTATTCCCTTTTTTCACATTCATTTTGTTAATTTTATTGACCTATCAAAGAGCCAAATTTTGTTTTCATTTTTCCCCTCTATTATTTTTTTAATTCTCAATTTCATTTATCTCCACTGTAGTCTTCTCTATTTACTGATTTATTTTTTAAAATACCTTTATTTATTTTTAAATGATACTTAGATTACATAAAATGTTACATAAAAAAATATAAGGGATTCCCATATCCCCTCTCCCCACAACTCCCACTTTTCCCCATATTAACAACCTCTTTCATTAGTGTGGTTCTTTCATTGCAATTGATGAACACATTTTGGAGCACTGCCACTAAGCATGGATTATACTTTACATTGTAGTTTAAACTCTCTCCTACTCAATTCTGTAGGTTATGGCAAGATATATAATGGCCTGTATCTGTCATTGCAATATCATCAGGTCAATTCCAAGTCCTGAAAATGCCCCCATATTGCACATCTTTTCCCCTCTCCCTGACAGTAGCACCTCCAGTGACCACTGTATCCACATCTATGGTATCATTTCTTTCATTGCTAGAATCACAATAATTCTATAGTAGAATAATAGTCCACTTTAATTCATATTTTATTCCCAAGTATTAAGGATTCTGTGGGTGGTGTTGCCCACTCCTCCTTTAATTGAGAGGGGGCTTTGATCCCATATGGCTGATGGATGGGACTCTCTTGCTTGTGGTTGTAGACTCTCTTAGTACCTTGGTGTGGTGGTGGTCCATTCTCACCTCCTTCTTAGTTGTCCTGGGTGAGAACAATGATCTGGTGAGTAGATGTTGCAACTCTCCTGAGGCTCAGGGCCAAACTGGAATATGGATAGTCCAGAGATTCAAGTCTCTTGGATGTACACCTACCAGCTCCAGCACCAACTCTAGGTTCAGGTAAAAGGGACAGAAAAGGCATGTGTAGAGAAATCACATCTGAGTCCAGGTCTGTCACACTCTGGCACACAAACACCAAAGTAGGGCCCACTGACAAGTCACCAAACTATAGAACTGCCATAACAATATGAACTGGGTGTTTCCAGAGCCCTCAGGATCCCCACTATTTGGGGTAGTATCTACTTTGGCTGTCTATGAGATCCTGCTTAGATGTGCATAAGTGTTACTTCTTTGATTATCTCCCTACTCACTTTGAAGTCTCTTAGCCTTATAACGTCATTTGTCTTTAGCTTTTATCCCTTTTATTCAAGGTCTTTTTCCAGTTGAATTACCAGCCATTGCTGGGTAGTAATCCCTCTGGGCCAGGGAGGCTAATCCCCAGGAGTCATGTCCCATGCTATGGGGAATGTAATGTATTTATATGCTGAGTTTGGCTTAGAGAAAGGCCACATTTGAGCAACATGGAGGCTCTCAGGATATAACACTTAGGTACCCTACAAGACTAGGCTAGGTTGCAAATTCAAGAACCAAAGTCTCATAAGCATAGTCATCAATATCAAGGGCGCATCAATGGACCACACTTCTTCACTAGTCATTGCCCCTGTACTTGGGCAATTGTTGCTGTTCCATTAGAGAATGTGGCAGAGCTCCCCAGGATGGGAATTCAAAAATCTTTTTGTTGTTGTATGAGTCTCTACCTATGGTGGCAATGCCCCATGAACATTTGAACATAGTTATATACTTTATATATATGTGCAGGTGAATTTCCTCCCATGTATGCCCCAAGACTGAAATCCCACACCAATGATACTCCCCTGCCTTTGTTGCATCCCTTCTGCGACCCAAAACTTCTTCCAAAAATGGAGCAAAGGGTAAGCCAAATTTGATTATTAGGAAAATGAAATAATAATGACAGCTTTAGACATAAGAAATAAAATACATAATTATTTAGAAAAACTTATACTAAAATAAAGAAAAAATTGGGGTATAAAAAAGAAAAATATTTAATTTTTTTTTTTTGACATTTTGCCTTTCACCATGGTAATATCTATTTTCATTATTTCACAGTGGCATTTTCTTCCATTTCTCCCTTAGTGTCTTAAATTTTTTCATTTTTTATTCAAAGAAGTTTTAGGTCACAGTAAAGCTACTTATAAAATATAAGGAACTCTCATATACCCAACATCCTCCCCCTTTGCCTCCTACCCTATTAATAATCTTTTTACATATGGATGATACATTTCTTACAACTGATGTACAAATTTTGAAACATAGCTACTGACAATGGTCAATGGTTTACATTATGGTTTGCATTTTAGACCATACACTGAAAATTTTTGATGCAATTTTACATGGCTTGTATCCATCATTACAAGATCATGCAGAACTCTTCCATTGCCCCCTAAAAGTCCCCGGTTCCTTCTATTCTATTCCTCCCTCCCCCTCAACTTGTGTCCTACAGTGACCACCAGGCTTCATTCCTTGAAGGGCAAGATTCATGTATGCTTGCTATAACACTGAGGTGTTGTTTCTCATCCTATTTTGGGAATCACCTATAGTCTCAAAACACACCCTCCCCTCTGTTTGAGAACATATCAGGCCTGCACAGTATCGGGGTCCAACTCCTTCCCACTCATTATGTGGGTCGCTTCCCACTGATATAACACACTATGAAAAAATGATCACTGACACATTCTCTAGAAGACTGACCTGGAAACACCCTGTGACAAATGCCCCCACATCCAACACCTTAAACCAGTAAGCCTTCCTTGCTAAAAGAGTTTTCTCAAAATTACAATTTACCCATGTATCCACCAATACCCAGTGTTCACCTTCTCCCTGCCCCAACCATCCCCCCATTCCCATGGATTGTCCAACCAATCTTCCCCAATCTACACCCCTGTCAAGCTTGCACCCCCAATCCAATAGTACCACTACACCACTTTCATATCCCTTCACTGCACAACTACTCACTTCCACTTTATCATAGATTTCACCCATATGGGCATTGGCCCACAACCTTCTTCTCCCTTTCTATTTCCTCTAAAACTATTTCCCAGACTCTAGCTCTCTGAGTCAGCTACATTTTCTTAATTCATACCAGAGAGGTCAGGTAATGTTTGTCCTTCAATGCCTGGCTTGCTTCACTCAACATAAAGTCCTCAAGATTCATCCATGTTATCCCATGTGTTGGTACTTTATTCCTTCTTACAGGTGAGTAATATTCCATTTTATGTATATACCATATTTTGTTTATCCATTCATCTGCTGATGGGCAATTGGGTTGATTCCAACTTTTGGCAATAGTGAATATCACCACTTTGAACATGATGTTTATATATCTGTTTGTGTCCTTACTTTCAGTTTTTCTGTGTATATACCCAGTAGTGGAATTGCTGAGTCATATGGCAGATCTATAGTTAGGGTTTTAAGAAGCCATCAACCTGTCCACCACAATGGCTGCACAATTCTACATTCCCACCAGCAATGGATGAGGGTTCCCATTCCTCCACAACATCTCCAACACTTGTAGTCCTCTGTTTTATCAATGGCTGCCATTCTAATGGGTTTAAGATGGTATCTCATTGTAGTTTTGATTTACATTTACCTAATAACTAGTGATCTTGAGCATTTTTTATGTACTTTTTAGCCATTTGTATTTCTTCTTTGGAGAAGTATCTGTTCAAATCACTTGCCCATTTTTTAAATGGGTTTTTTGTCTTTTTATTTTTGAGATATAGGATTTCTTTATATATGCTGGGTATTAGACTCCTATCAGATATATGGTTACCAAATATTTTTTCCCATTGGGTAGGATGTCTTTTCAATTTCTTGACAATCTCATTTGAGATGCAGAAGTTTTTAATTTTGGGGAGATCTCATTTATCTATATTTTCTATCACTGCTTGTGCTTTGTGTGTGAATTTCATGAAGTTATTTCCTATTTCAAGGTCCTGTGGATGCTTCACTACATTATCTTCCAAGGTCTTTATGGTATTCACTCTTATATTTAGATATTTGATTAATCTTGAGTTGATTTTTGTATAAGGTGTCAGATGGTGTTTTCTCATTCTTTTGGATATGGATATCCAGATCTACAAGTACCATTTGTTGAAAAGGCCATTCTTTCCCAGTATAGTCAGCTTGGTGGCCTTGTGGAATGTCAGATGACTCTGTATGTGAGGATGTATATTAGAACTCTCAATTTGGTTCCGTTGGTCATTATGTCTCTCCTTGTGCGAATACCATGCAGTTTTGACTACTGTAGCTTTGTACTATATTTTAAAGTCAGGTAGTTGTAATTCCTCCAATTTCATTTTTCTTTATCAACATGTCTTTGACTATTCAGGGCCTCTGGCATTTCCAAATAAATTTCATTGTTAGTTTTTCCCATTCAGTAAAAAATGCCGAATTAATTTTTATTGGTATTGCATTAAAACTGTAGATTAGTTTTGGTAAGATAGACATCTTAATGATATTTAGTCTTCCTATCCATGAACAGAAACTATTTTTACATTTATTAAATTCTTCTTTGATTACCTTTAACAGTGCTGTGTAGCTTTCTGTATATAATTCTTTACCTCTTTAATTAAATTTATTCCTAGGTGTTTGATTTTTTTACTTACTATTGTAAATGATAATTATTTCTTGTTTTCCTCCTCAGATTGCTCATTATTGGTGTACAGAAATGCTACTGATTTTTGCACATCGATCTTATAAAGTGTGACTTTACTGAACACATTTATATGTTCTAAAAGCTTTATTGTGGATTTCTCAGGGCTTTATATACATAGGATCATGTCACCTGCAAAAATGAATTTTTTACTTCTTTCTTTCCAATTTGCCTCAGTGCCCAAGCAAGTATTTCTAAGACAATGTTATATAGGAGTGGTGATAGTGAGCATCCTTGTCTTGTTCCCAATTTTAGAGGGAAAACTTTTAGGATTTCACCATTGTATATGATGCAAGCTCTGGGTTTTACATATATATCCTTAATCATGTTTGGAAAATTTTTCTAATTCTAACTTTTGCAGTGTTTTTATCAGGAGAATGTGCTGTATTTTGTCTAATATTTTTTATATATCTATAGAGATGTTCATCTGATTTTATTTCTTTTAATCTGTTTATGTGGCATATTACACTGATTGATTTTCTTCTGTTGAACTATCCTTGCATACCTGGGATGAAACTTACTTTTTTATAGTGTATAATTAATTTGCTGTGTTGCTTAATATCAGTAGCAAGTATTTTGTTGAGTATTTTAGCATCTAGGTTCATTAGAGAGATGGTCTATAATTTTTTTTCTTGTTTCATCTTTATTTGGCTTTGGTTTTAAGGTAATGTTGGCGTCAGAGAATGAGTTAAGCAATGTCCTTCTACATCTGATTTTTGGAAGAGTTTAAGCAGGATTGGTGTTAGTTCTTTCCAGAATATTTGGTAGAATTCACATGTGAAGCCATCTGGTCCTGGGCTCTTCTTAGTTTGGGAGGTTTTTGATGACTGATTCTATCCTTTTACTTGTGATTGCTCTATTGTGTTCATCAATTTCTTCTTTTGTCAATGTAGGTTGCTTGTGTGTTTCTAGGAATTTATTCATTTCTTTTAATTGTCTTTCTTGTTCATATATAAATTGTCAAAGAATCCTATTATGGTATTATTATTTCTGTGGGGTCAGTGTTGATATTCCCCTTCCTCATTTATTATTTTGTGTATTTGCATCTTCACTCTTTTTCTTTTTACTTTAGCTAAGGGTTCCTCAATTTTATTGATCTTCTTGAGAAAACAGCTTTTGGTTTTGTTTATTTTGTCTATTGTTTTCTTTTATTGCATTTCATTTAGTTCTGCTCTAATCTTTGTTATTTCCTTCTTTCTCTTTCCTTTGGGGTTAGTTTGTTGTTCTTTCTCTAATTCCTCCAGGTGTGCTGTTACATCTTTGATTTTAGCTCTTTCTTCTTTTTTGATATATGAATTATGGCTATAAATTTGTCTCTCATGACAGCTTTTGCTGTTTTCCATAGGTTTTCATATGTTGTGTTGTCATTTTCATTCATTTCAAAGTAGTTACTGATTTCTTAATAAATTTCCTCCTTAACCCACTGTTTGTCTAAGAGTTTGGTGTTTGACTTCCATATCTTTGTACCTAATCTTATTCACTGGCCCTTATTGATTTCCAGCTTCATTTTATTTTGATCAGAGAAATTTTTTATATAATTTGAATCTTTCTGAATTCATTGAGAATTTTTCTGTGGCCTAGCATGTGGTCCATCTTGGAGAATGATCCATGTGAACTTGAGAAGAAGGTATAAACCCCTGTATTTGGGTGTAGTGTTCTGTATATGTTTGTTAGGTCCAGATCCTCTAATATATTATTCAAAGTCTTTGTTTCTTTATTGATTCTCTGTCAAAATGTTCTGTCTAATGGTGATAATGGTGTATTAAATTCCTCCCACTATAATTGTAGAGGCATACATATCTCTAAATATTTTTTCCAGTGTTTGCCTTGTGTATTTTGAAGTGCTCTGTTTAGATGCATAAATGTTTATGATTGTTCTTTTTTCTTGAAAGATTACTCCTCTTACTAATATATTATGTCTGTCTCTGTCTCTTACACTAGTTTTGCATTTAACTTCTACTCACTTTAATTTTGTCTTTTCTTATTTTTATAATTTTTCCACATGTGACATTAATTCTCTGATTTCATATCTTTCTTATTTATTAGCATAAACATTTAGAGATATAAGTTTCACTCTCAGCACTGCATTTGGTGTATCTCATAAATTTAGATATGTTGTACTTTTGCTTTCATTCCCTTTGAGATATTTCTTAAACTCCCACATGATTTTTTCTTTGGTATATTAGTTGTTTAAGTGTTCTGTTTAATTTTCTCTTATTGGTGAGTTACAAATTCTTTTTCTGTTATTGTTTTATAGCTTCATGCCATTGTGGTCAGAAAATATGCATGTCATTATTTCATTTTTTTTTAAGTTTATTGAAACTTATTTTGTGACCTAAGAGATGGGCTATCCTAAAGAATGATCTGCGTGTACTAGGGAAGAATATGTTTTCTGCTGTTTTGGGGTGAAATACTCTATATAAGACTCGTACATCAAGTTATTTTATAGTATCATTCAAGTCTATTTTCTTATAGATCTTTAGTCTCAATGTTCTATCCATGATTGAAAGTGGTTGTAATGAAGCCTCTTAGAATTAATGCAAATCATCTATTTCTCTCTTCAAATCTGTCAATATTAGCTTCTTATATCACAAGCTCTTATTCAGTGTATGTTTAATTTCCTTACCTCCTAAAACAAACATTGTACAATGGGTTGTCTTAACAACAGGAATTTAATCAGCTCAAATTTTCTGAAGCTACAAGGTTTACTTTCTCATGGCATCAATTTCTTCTGACTGGTTAAAATTCTTTGGAGTTCCTTGGCCTTTTTTTCTTGTGGCAATGCACAGAGCAGTGCTCTTGTCTTTCTCGTCTAGGTACTGTTGACTTCCAGTTTCTGGTGGCTACCCCTAATTTCTTCCTCCCTTTCCAATTTTCTTTGCATAGAAGGACTTTAATCATATTGGATTAAGTCCCATTCTCATTAAGTTTTGACATAGCTTAACTAATAACATCGTCAATCATCCTATTTATAAATGTCTTCCTACCTCAGTACAAAGTATTGTTACCAGAACCTGTTTTTTTTGTGGGTTATATGTTTCCATGTTCACCAGTGTACATGTATTTATAAGTGGTATATCTTCTTGTTGAATTGACCTTTTTATCAATGTACAGTGTCCCCTTTGCCTGATAAAACAGATTTTTAAATAAAATTTTATTAAAGTGTATCATTCATATATATACATTCACACTAAATAAGTGTATAGTAAAAGTTGTGAACTTACAACACAAACATGAATATCATTGTAAAGTATTCCCATATATCAATCACATCACTAACACCTTCCATTGTTGTGAAATATTTTTTCAATCTAAGACAGAGCATCATCAAAATATTACTACTAACGATATCCCATCACTTACATTTGTTGTATTTTCCCCCATACCACATATTATTAACAACCTGTATTAATATTGTATATTTATTATTGTTCATGAGATAACATTCTCATATTTGGGCTTTTAACTACAGTACATCTTCCCCCAATGGACTCCCTATGTCATACAATCCAATGCTTTGTATAATACATTCAAATTTTACATTCACTGGCTCTGATTTTCTTCAGATATATATATATATAGAATGAGAAAGTGCTCTGAGAAATCTAGGAGGGTACTGGAAAGACAAAGAAGCCAAAGGAAAACCATGAGGTGTTTGCCCTTGTGCCTGGAAATGGTACATATACCCCACGCACAGGGCAAGTAGCCTTGATGTCCCTGACTAGTGCTGCCAAGGGAGTCGGAGGGGTCATTCCTTGGGAGGAAAGTGGTCTGGCACAGGGTGGAGAACGGTTTCTTTGTGGTGAGTTTGACCAGCTGAGTCCCTTTTGAATCTCAGAAAGGACATTGAGTCAATGGGGACATGGGAAGGGGGAGCCACTCAGGCAGACTGTCATATCCAGCCTCCGAGAGAGAATGTAACTAGATTAGAGAGGGGTTGAGGACAGTTAGCTGCTCAGCAGGACTCTAGCAAAGCTGAAGAGATCTAAAATTCCTGGGGGAAAGAGGGCAAATAGTTCTCTGAAGACTACTTAACCTAAGGAGACAATTTAGCTCAGTGGAAAAATTCCTGCCTTGCATATATGAGGTCACTGGTTCAATTCCTAGCCCAATCAAGAAAGTAATCAACCTGGTCATCAAGCAGCCAGTTGATACCATATGACAGTGTATATATAGACATTATTTTAGTTTTAGGCTTTCTTGGATAAGTTATTTTATTTTAAAAGATTCCTTTTTTTTTTCTTATTTTAATCACTAAAACCTAATAAAGCACCTGCAGTGGAGGAGACATAACCTAATTCATTCTATGATGACAACATCAGCCTAATAACAAAGCCAAACAAAGACAAAATGGGAAAGAAAAACTAGATACCACTCACTCCAATGAATCAAGGTGCTAAAATTCTAAGCAAAATACTTACTAATTGTATTCAACAACACAAAAGAATTATACAACATGACCAAGTGGGTTTTATCCCTAGTATGTAAGGATGGTTCAACATAGAAAGTTCAATAAATTTAATACACCACACAAACAGATTCAAAGAAAAAATCACGTGATCATCTCTATGCATATAGAAAAATCATTTAACAAACACCCTTTCTTGATTTAAAAAAAAAAAAAAACTTCAAAAGATAGGAACAGAAGGAAACTTCATCAACATGATAAAGGGTATATATGAAAAACCCACAGATAACAT
>JAQZBX010103897.1:0-11008 GCA_029593785.1 Cabassous unicinctus | reverse complement strand
AGAAAGTTGCTACTCTTGAGATGAGGAGGTCAGTCTTAAAGTGACAGGTGTCCTGCCTTCTTACAGTTAGCAGAGCTTCTCTATAAATAGTTAAAATTATGAGGACAAAAAGGAAACACAGAGCAGGAATGTGGAGAGCATTAACACTGAGAACAAGTATTAGATAAGCAAGTCTGAAAAGTATATTCTGTGGTTTCGGGGTAACAAGGAAAATAAACAGCTGAAGGAACTTGAGAGGAAAACATTCTGCACTTGAGGGTTAAGTAAGGATTTCACTAAGTGATTGAGAAAGGGAACTTTATGAAGAAGTAAGTGTGATACAACATCCATTAACAATTCACACACATCAAGTAATGGCTTTATATCTCACCTTATTCAAGTTTTTGAAACATGTTCAGATTTTATGGGTAAACAACAGTATTTGACACAAAACAGAAGAATAAATACATTAAATTTAGTGAAGCTGTTATTAATATGTAAATACTTTTCTCCACTGGTAGTATCTTCCTATCAAGAGGTACAAGTGATTCTTTTTGAACAGAGAAAACTAAGTACTTTTGTAAATTCAAGGAGTACATGGAGAACCATGAGAAATGTATGAGGACATTTAGTGGGAATATTTAGTCATTATTGAATGGATTATAAATGATTATATAATTTTTAGATGTTCTGAATAAATAGTACCCTCCCATCTCTACTAAGATTTTGCAGAGTCATCATATAATCATAAATATTACATTCATAGAATATTTCTAATGAGAGAAAGATGCATAGAAATTACCTATACTAAATCTTTTAATCTTCCAGGCAAACCTTCAACTTCCAGGAGATCCATTTTATAACTAGTAAGTGATAGAAATAAATGCAAACATAAGCATGAGTCCCTAAAGATTATATTTTACTGCTACTCCCTATCCTGGAGACCAAAAGCAGCAGAGGAAACATTATCTTATAACCTTCTGACCAAAACAAAATTAAGAGAATAAAAATATATTAATGAGATTCCATAAATATCCTTAGGCTAATTCCTTCTACATTTTGATCTTCCTTTAGGGATTATTTGTCTCTTCATGGCCAAGGGAAATGTTCCTAAGATGTCCAATTCCACCACAGTGACTGAATTCCTGCTCACAAGATTTTCTGATATGTGGGAGCTCAGAGTCTTACATGACATGCTATTTCTACTAATGTATTTGGCAACACTGACGGGGAATCTTCTCATTGTCACAGTAATTACATTTGATTCGAACCTTCACAACCTGATGTATTTCTTCCTTAGGAATTTGTCTGTGTTGGGCATGTGCTACAATTCTGCCTCCTTTCCTTAATCATATAATCTATAGTCTTAGAAACAAGCAAATAAAGGAGGCTGTAAGGCAAATTATAAGGAGAATATTGATTCAGGAAAAAGATAGGATAATTATTTGAAGCCATTCTCATTTTGATGACATGAGTTAAAATATTATTGAAAATTCACTTTCCTTCACATTTCCAACTTTGATGAACTAAATTGACAACTGAAAGCTGAATGCAAAGAAGAATCTGAGATAGCTGTGGTTACTGAAAGAGAACAATGATAACATTCCTGTTTTTTATTAATGTTGCAACAGAAATTGCAAAATATTATTATTATTCAAAGAAACTATTAGCATTTATAAAATGAAAAAACACTGCTATATTGAGAAAGAATAGGATTAAAATGACATGTTTGCAAGCATTAAACTCCCAATTTCAAGGAAACAAAAATAGTTTTTCTTTTTCTATTGCCACATATATTGCTTGTAATGCATCTTTTCAATATATTTACAAGATAAAACAATGAAATTATGTTTTTAAGTAGACTTTCTTATACGTGCTTCATATATTGTGGTCCATATCCCTATATTAAACTTTGAATTAGGCACAGTAGCTACAGTGTATGACAACATGATTTTCCTTCTTGGATAATTTCCCAAACACATGCAATCTTGCAGAAAAAAATCATTAACTCTGACAGTTTCAATTTCTAGATATGTAAATTTTGCAAATGATTTCTAATAATTACAACCAGGAGTTTAACTTCTGTTAATTTTCTCATTATTATTATCAGAAGGTGCTGATGTGATTGTTCAATGGTCAAATATTTTACTTTGCAAACTATTATTCTCTCTGAAAACTTTTTCTTACCTAGCATTTTCAGTCAAATAATACTCTGTTCCCTCATATACAATTATTCACTGATATGTTATGTTTGTTTTGTAGAAAATCTTTGTGTAGCAAGTGATGTGTATATAATAATGCTATTTTACTAAAATGACAACAAAATACATTTAAACAGAAGTTCTTAAATTTCACTCTTTACACATCAATTGATATCTATTGTGTACAATCCAATTTGGACACCAAATTCTTAATAAAAATATTCAACTTTAAAATGACACACATGAAATATTCATTCAAATAAATTCCACAGAAATTTTATGGGCATAAAAGGAAAAAATCAAAAAAGAAAAAGACAAATTAAGAGAACTAAAAAGAGAAATGGAGAAAACTACTACAATTAAACAGTTTAAGGTGTAGATCCATGGAGGTTAATTTCATGGGTCAGTTAGGCTGGATTATAGTGTCCAGTTGTTTGGTCAAGCAAGCAGTGGCTTTATTGTTACTAAGTGGACATTTCTTGGATTTACATCATTAGGAAATTGATTGCAGCTATGGCTGATTACATCTGCAATCAGCTGAGGAGATTATCTTCAACTATGAGAGAAGTCTCATCTAATCAGTAGAAGGCCTTAAAAGGAGAAGTGATAATTTCAGCAGTCAGTAGGGAGTATTTCCATCACTACTTCAGCAAGCTAGCTTCTCCTGGGGAATTCAATGAAACTATCATCTACTCTCCAAACCTGTGGCCTGCTGTCTTACATTATCTGTGTCACTGTTTTGCATTGAAATCTGATTTTTCTGATACTAATTTAATATTTTAACCATTTCAGCTTTCTTTCAATTAGTGTTACCATTATATATCTTTATATCTTTATTTTCAACAATGTGTTTATATTTAAAATGCAATATTGAAGACCACATAAATTTGGGTCTTGCTTTTCAATTCTTTCAGGGAATCTCTACCTTTAATTATTGTTTGTACTATTTACATGAATTATAATTATTCACATGTTTAAGATTAATTAAATCATACTGCTGTGTTTTGTTTTGTTTTTTTACCTATTTGTGTGCTGTTTATTTTTACTAATTTTTGGCTTTATTATGGATTAGTTAATCATATTTTTATCTTCTTCTATAACTCATTATAAGTTGTTAATTGTAATCATTTGTTTTCTGATACTGGTTTAGGGTACCTTGTATGCAAGTGTAACTCATCTATATCTATGTTCATTTGATTTGACACCACTTCAGAATCAGTATAAGAATATTACAATAATATACTTCCAGTTATCCACTCATGGCATTTTGCCTATTTTTTTAATATATTTGACTTACACATATCTTATGAAACTTGCAATTCATTGCTACTAAAACCACAGGACTGGGTTTTAGGACTTGAACATGGCTTTGTAGGGCATATCAGAGTCTCCCAAACACTAAAATGGAAATTTATGCCACTTTCCTCAATTCTAAATCCTCTTAACTTCACAATTTACTCAAACAATGATAAGTGGAAGAAATCCCACGATATTATTTAAAATTTCAAAAGTATGACAACAACAAAACTTCATTCTTAATATGTGCAAAGAATTGGACAACGGCTGGTTTGAAACAATGAAACTTCAGATATAATATTCTCCTCTTAAGCAAAACATGTGAAATCTTAGGGGAGAATCTTCTGCTTACATACTTACACAATATTCTGAGTTCTTTAATATAACAAAATGAACAAGGAAATAACTTTGTAAAATCAAGAGATTAGGTAAATTTGTTTATACAGAAATATCTGATTCTCCTTACTATTTCAATTTGAAATAGAATTTCTTCTCTTGATCTGATTTGAGAATGTTGACCTTGGATTAGATCAAGAGAAGAAATTTTATTTCAAATTGAAATAGTAATAAAAGATTAAGATTTTTAATAAAAAATCTTAATTATTCTCTTATTATTTGTCTCTGTTACTGTACTTCAATGTGTGAGCTGCACATTCTTAAATGCTTTGTGCAGCTATTGTCCCATCCAAACAATCATCTAACAAAAAATAAAGAAAAACCTGCCACTTACAGAGGTTTAAATGAAAATTGCAGGAAACTTAATATATAATGATGCCATATAAAGGAGTGGCACGGATCTGAATTGATCACTTCCATTGAAATAAAATATCTACACTTCATGTCTTACTGGATAATAATCAAAATGGCAATGAGAATTGAAAATTCCCACATCAGCATATGTGTGTATTTCAATAAATTCCTCCAGGAGTATAAGACTGCAGACCAATAAATAACTTCATTGTTGCTGCAGGAAAATAAAATGTTCCAATATAGCTGGGCAAATATTTCCTCATCTCAGCAAACAGCCTATTTATGAAGACAAGAGTTAGCTTATCAGGACTTATCCCATGATACTTAAGAAATCACCTCAAGATATTTATCTCAATGTGTACCACATTCTTAATCTATTATGTAGTGAATGTGATGTTCTACTTTGATTCAAGGATTTAATAAAAATCTTTGATCATCATTTTTTTACACAATGATCACTGTGCAATAAATTAACCTAATTGTTTAAGGTTTAAACAGGATAGAAAATCAGTATTCTACAATTAATCATTTAATATGTGGTAATACAGTGTCTGAAATTCCATTTTTTTAAATAAACATGACAGTGTGACAAAACGTAGTTTTTCTTTCAGTACATGTGTGTGAAAGAGAAACAGCAAACATCAATAAGCCATACATAAAAGTACAAATAGTATATGAATCCACTTATATGTAATAACTAGTATCATCCAAATGCATAGAGACAGAAAGTAGAGTACTTATCACCGGGGTGGGCAGGAGGGTGAATAGGGAGTTGATGCACAATTGGTGCAGGCTCTTTGGGGTGTCCAAAGTCTGTGGTTTTGATCATAGCACAACATTGCTAATGTGGTTAGCACTACAGAATTATATTCTTGGGAATGGTTGAGATGGAAAATTTTATGTTGTATATGTTTTACTACAATTAAAAAAGAGAAAGAGCTGAGACAATGAAAATTAAATAAATCCTGGACCAGATCTAATAATGGAGAACATAATGCCCAAGTAGCACTATATGGACAATTGGAAATATTGGAATGTAAACTGTGTGCATTCTATCAATGTTAAGTTTCTTGAACTTGATAATTGTTCTTAATGTGGTTACATAAGTGAATAACCTTGTCTTATGAAATATACATGGAAGAGTTGGTAGGCTGTATTATCTTTCCCCTGCCCCCTGCCTAAAAGAAGCATGTTTTAAACCTTAATCCATTCCTGTGAGTGTATACCCATTGTTTATAGGAGCTTTTGAAAATGTTATTTTTTGCTGAACTGTGGCCCCACTGAAATTGTGCCTTAATCGTATTACTGGCTACTTTATGAAGATAAAGGTTCCTGGAGGAGAAGAAGCTGTAAGTCAATAGAACCAAGAAGATAAAGGAAAATATACTGTCATGTTCATTTCCATGTGACAGCAAAGCTAAGAACCCAAGGATCATTTTCAGCCAATCCAGAATCCCACAGTATTCTGGGAGAAAGAATTACCTTACTCATGTGTTGAATTTTTTCACTTTTCCCAGCATCAAAAACATGAGACAATAAATTTACGTCCTTTAAGCCAACCCATTATGCTACATTTGTTTTAGCATCTTGGAAATTATAACAGAGGTATTAAATATTAAAGGAACATGATATATGTGACTGTAGAAGTTTGATATTGTTTATGAATTCCAAAATTTCATATTGGATTCAATTAGATATTGGACTGTGTTTGTAAACTGTTCTATTCCTCTGGCCATATTTGAATGTATTAAATTCAGAGGTTTCACTTTTACTTGATTAAATTATGATTAGGGCTTTGATTGGGCCACATCAGTAGGATGTGGGACCAAGGGGGTGGGGACTCATAGAGAGAACTACAGGGCACAGGAGAAAGTTGAGGTTTTTGATGCTGGAGCCCTGGGAAGTAAATACACAGGAGAAGAACACAGAGGAATAGAGATGGCTCCATAGACACCACAGAGGCTCTGGGAAGAAAAAGAGTCTGAAAGTCAACAGCTGACCTTGTAGAGAGAACAGAGCAGCTAAGACTGGGAAGAAATGAGCCCTGGGGAGAGAGACAAGCCTTATGCTAATCTACAGCTGAGAAAGGAAGGAGCTGGGACCATGTAGCCTTAGGAGGAAGAGGAAGGATGATCCCTCACAGAGACCGGCAGCCATCTTGTTCCAACATGTGGCAACAGACTTCAGTGAGGGAAGTAACTTACGCTTTACGGCCTTGTGACTGTAAGCTTCTAGCCCAAATAAACACCCTTTATAAAAACCAACTGATTTCTGGTATTTTGCATCAGCACCCCTTTAACTAACTAATACAGTGACCTACTCACAAATGTTTATAAAGAGAGAGGTAGACAGACAGTCAGATATGTAGAGATAGAGAGATGATGATTATGATGATGATGATGACAGATATATTGACAGATGATAGAATGATCTAAAAATGAGGCTGTATTAGTCAACAAAGGGGTGCTAATGTGAAATACCAAAAATGGGTTGGTCTTTTTAGAGGGTATTTATTTGGGGTAGAAGTACACAGTTACCAGGCCATAAAGCATAAGTTTCTTCTCTCACCAAAGTACATTGCCACGTGTTGGAGCAAGACAACTGCCGACACTTGCCAGGGTTCAAGTTTCTTGGGTTCCTCTCTTCCCGGGGCTGCGTTTCTCTCCAGGCTTAACTCCTCTGGTTCCTCCACAAGGTCAGCTGTAGACTATAAGGTGAACGGCTCGCTTCTCTTCTCTTGGGGCCTTCTCTCCAACATCAAAACTCCAACATCAAAACTGCTTCTCAAAAAAACTGCTTCAACTCTGTTCTTGCCATGCCTTTTATATTTGATTCCCCACCCACCAAGGGGTGGGGCTCAATGCCCTACGTGGCCCAGTCAATGCCGTAATCATAACTTAATCATGCCCAGATTAACAGACCAGTTTACAAGCGTGATCCAGTTATATTTTTGGAATTCATAATTACATCAAATTGCCAAATAGCTACAGTGGCAAAATATTTAAAAATTGTAACCTGGGTATCTGATTGGGAGGTATATTGTAGTTTTCTTTATTACTTTTATATTATGTTTTCAACTTTCTCAAATTTTGAAATTATTTCAAAACAATCATTTAAAAAACATTAGTTATGTTGGTTTGTCTAATCCTTTCTGTTGTGAGGTGTACTGTTCAGTTTCTCAAGTGCTGTTGTAGATCCTGCATCCTCTAGGTTCTTGCATGAGATGATTCTATATTATGAGCATATTGAATATTTGAAAAAGCACAATGGAGCCCATAGAATTCCACTTGTACCAAAATCATGAGAGAGACCTGGAAATGATAATTTGCTTATTCTTTGTATGGTAATCACATTAATTCCATCAAATGAAACATTTTTTAATGTAAAAAATCCACATAATGTGGCACATTCCCAGACGATACTAAAACTATTATATTTCATTACAAAAAGCTGATCATGAGGATAAATCATTTATGGCAAACCTTCAGTTTTACTTCCCTCATTCCACAAATATGGTAATAGACAACATATTTTTAATGTCACATACCACCAGGATATTTTCCATATTAATTTTATTTTAAATTCTAAATTTCCTTGTTTTACATACACATAAATCAGTTTTGTCAGTATTATCATAATCTTTGATATTATAGTCTATAATTATTAACTATTATTATAATTAGTATTTATAATGATTAATGTCAAATCTTTACTTCCCTCTTGAAAATGCATTCGAAAACACAATTTTGTTTTTACACAACCCACCATTCCTTGCCCCAGCATGTCCTCCCTCCAGCAATACGACGGTATTTCTTCTTTATCTACTTGCCTTTTTACCTCCATTCTGATTGGAAGTCTTCTCATTCTATCTATCCTTTATAGCATTTTACTGATAGATATTAAGTACATCATTAAAATATTAAGTACATCATTTATCTTTAATGTTTCCCATAGATAAATAAAACAACTCTAAAGATATAGACTGATATATAAATTTAAACATGTAAGTCCTTCAATTCTTGAAAATTTTCACCAATTATTTCTTTAAACATAATTTCTTTAGCATTCTGTTCATTCTTTTACACAAGACTAAAATGTTTTATTTACACACAAATATATATATAAATTTAGAAATGCATGTAAAATGAACATATTTTAAAGAAATAGTTTTATTATGATAAGCATATTTTAGTGATGTGCTCATACATTTTATAAAACAGTGTTCATGTCTGAACAACTTTTCACAAAATATCAGGAATTTTGTAGAATTTATCAAATAAAGTTTCGGTAATTAACTGCTTCTATAGATTTATCTGGTTTTGGGGGCATACAACCAACAATTTTCTTTAAGAAAAAAGGAAGAATTAAAATAAATAAATATACACATTCAAGTCAAAAAAAGTTGACAAAAATTTTTTAAAAAGTTAGCCTAAGTAAAATAACAAGGATAAAGAATAAAGAGAATGTATTCACAACCTACGATAAGGAGAAATATTAAGAAAGGTAGGGATTACTTTGAAGATTTCAATAAAATATAAAAAATAGCATGTAACAAAGCTAATGTAGTAGAATAAACAAAGTGATAAATACAATGCTAGAAATGTAAGGAGTTTAAGAGAAACACAAAATATTAAAATAAATTTTAATTCTTAAAAATTTTAAAGGAAACTAAAAACCAACATATTTAAATGACAAAGTGGAAGAAAACTGATTTTTTTGAAATGTGAATTTTCTTTAAATATTTAAATTTATTATTTATTTAATAAAGACCAGGCAAACAAAGAACAAAATAGAATCTTACCCTGAACTAATAACAATAATTTATACTGAGTTTTGCAAAGATGAAGGCAAAATTTCCATATAAAATATTTAGAGTCATATCCAGCTGCAAGGTCTGAAAAACATTGTGATGTTAGGTAAGGTAGAAACATCCATATTATAAACTTGGTAATGTAATTTATCTTAAAAAATAGGACAATGAGAAAATGCAATAGTATTAGATGATAAAATATGATTATTTTCTTAAAGCAAAATTAAACTTCTGATTAAATATGACTTAAGGAGATTCATCAACACTTACTCAGACAAACATGTCTTCTCCATCAGCCAAGAAAACAAAGAAGTCTTTGGTTTCATATGAGGAGAGGGCCTGTTCTAAATCTGCAATTTAAAATGTATTCACTAATAAAATCCATAGGTAAGCCAGTGCGTCAAATAACAAACTTTAAATATCGGCAAAACAATTAAAAGCACAACTCAGAAGCAGAGTGACTTGGTTTATAACCTGTTTCTTCCACTGAAGTGTATAATCCTATGAAACTTCAACTGATTCAGCTTCTCCTTTTTTGAAAGGGGAATAAAATAATGATAGATGTCTGAATTACGTGAATTAGTATATATAATTAATATTTACATGAATATATATCACCTCTAAGATACTATTTTCAATACTGCTAAAGCAAGACCAAATTTGTAAGCTAAGTAAGAAGGATTTTACTAAATTAAGAGAAGAGAGACCCGCGGGCTATGGCCGCGTCTTCTCCACACCTCTTCGCGGCGCCGCCCGCTGGTGACTGCTCCTTGGCAAACCCGGCGGGGAGGTCTACGGAATCCCGGAGACAGAGGGCCGGCGGGAGCACAAGGGAGGCCCTGCGGCTGAGCGTTTTGGCGCTGGCGCAGAACGGCTCAGAAGATAACACTCTGCTTTATAAATCATAGTGGTGAAACATTAAAAACCAAAGGAAAAGTTGGTGACTCTCTGCTAGATGTTGTGGTTCAAAATAATCTAGATACTGATAGTTTGGGTACATGTGAAGGAACCTTAGTCTGTTCTGTCACTTCATTTTTGAAGTGCACATATATGAGAAGTTACAAGCAATCACTGATGATGAGAACGAGGTGCTTGATGTGGCCTGTGGACTAAGACAAATCACGTTTGGGCTGCCAAATCTTTTTGACAGTCTTTGGACAATATGACTCTTTGAATACCCGACGCAGTGGCCGATTCCAGACAGTCCATTCCTATGGGCATGAATTCCTAAGCTAGAATATATAGGGATATTTTCATGAAATTTTTACCTATTTTTATGATTATTTCTTAATGTAGATAAATGAGACCATGGATGAATATATTTATTGTTATAACTGGCTTTAATATTTTAATTTACCTTGTTATAACTACTGAATCTGTAGTTTTGAAAGTATGCAATCTTTATTTTGGTTCAATTATAAAAATATCAACCAAGTGTTAGAAAATAGTTAATATGATAAAACCTAACATATTTTACCTTCTATTCATGACATTAGCAAAATGTTTTCATATAAATTTTGTCTACTTACGTATAAGGTAGATTAAAAAGTTGCCATTATCCCTGTTTGATCTATTGAGGCAGGAATCTGAAGTGGCTTGGCTAGGGCCATACAACTAATTAGAAGATCTACTACTAGAACACACATCTTGTCACTACAAGTTAAACATTCATACTGAAACTGTAAAAATTATGAATATCTTACTTAAAGCAGTAATTATATGTGAATGTGAATGGACAAATTATTTAATTGCTCAGTGAACAATTGCAAAGATAGTTATTAACCTTATAAAGAAATATTTCAAAATTTAATTCATTGAGAAATAAAGTCCAACCATAGACATTACAACATTATAAAAGAAGTTTGATTTTTTTCTGACAATACTGGAGGAATAAGCTAAACTTTAGATGTCTTTATTCTTTCCTCTTCTAAACAGAATAGTGAATTTTTGTGATCTTTTAAAAAATAGTGGT
>JAQZBX010103896.1:0-11015 GCA_029593785.1 Cabassous unicinctus | reverse complement strand
AAGCTTTTACCCCAAATAAAAACCCTTTATAAAAGCCAACAGATTTCTGGTACTTTGCACCAGCACCCCTTTCTGCAGACTAATACAATGACCAAAGAGCTAAAGGAAAACACAAAGGACTAAAGGATATCGGGAAAATAATAGAGAAGGGGCGGGGAAAGGGGAGTGAGGGAAGAGGAGAGGTGGGAGGGGAAGGGGAAGGAGGGGAGAGGGAGAGGGAGAGGGAAAACCAAGCAGAAATACTGGAATTGAAAAGTGCAGTAACTGAAATTTAAAACTCCCTGTAAGAGTTCTGCTGCTTTAGACCAAGAGCAGATTAGAGCTAGCAGAAGAAAGATTCAGCAAACATGAAAACAGAAAATTTTAAATTATCAATTTAAGGAACAAAAATTTTTTTAAAAATTAAGAAAAGGGAAGCTTAAAGAGACCTGTGGTACACCACCAAACAAACCAATATACACATTATGGAAGTCCCAGAGGAGGAGAAAGAGAGAAAGGGACACAAGGACTACTCAAAGAAATAGTGGCTGAAAGCATCCCAAATTTAACAAGGGAAATGAATACACAAATCCAGAAAGGGAGGCCAGCGTCACCCTAATGCCAAGGGTCTGATAAAGATATCACAGGAAAAGAAAATTACAGACCAATATCCTGTATGAATGGAGAGGCAAAAATCCTCAACAAATACTAGCAAAGAGGGGAGCAGATGTAGTTCAGTGGCTGAGTGCCTGCTTCCCATGTACAAGGTCCCAAGTTTGATCCCCGAGCAGAGAGCTGGCCCATGTGGCGCGCTGACCTGTGCAGAGTGCGCGGATGACACAACAAAAAGAGGCACAGAGGACACACAACAAGAGATGCAGCAGACCAGGGAGCTGAGGTGGCACAAGAGATTGAGCACCTCTCTCCCACTCCGGAAGGTCCCAGGATCAGTTCCCAGTGCTGCCTAAAGAGAAGACAAGCAGACACAGAAGAACACACAGCGAGTGGACACAGAGCAGACAGCGAGCACAAAACAACAAGGGGAAAGGGAGAATTAATTAATTAATTAAAAAAAAAAAAAGATAATGGTTACCAGAGGTTCTGAGGAGAAGGGGAGGGAAGAATAGGTGGAACACAGGGCATTGGAATTATTCTGTATGATACTGCAATGACAGATACATGTCATTATATATTTGTCAAAACCTAGAAAACTGTACAGCACAAAGTGTAAACCATAATGTAAACTACAGACCTTAATTAGTAGCAATGCTTCAATATTGGTTCATCAATTGTAATAAATGTACCACACTCACATAAGATGTTATTAATAGGGAAAGTGGGGGAGGGGGGCAGGGATTTACATGGGAATTTACTTTTCTATATAACTTTTCTGTAATGTCTGTAATCTAAAACTTCTCTGAAAATAAAGTTTATTATTACAAAAGAGAAAAAGGCTACTTAAAATTGGTAGGATCTCACAATGCCCTGGCTTGCACTGCCCAATCCCCTTTCAAGATCGGCATGGAGCTGGCTCATGCTCCCAGGTCTCTGGGTCCCTGGTTTTGTACTGGAGGGAGCAGAATAACCTGCATGCACATGCTGAGGACATGTATGTCTTGCACAATCTGACCGTTGGCATCCTGAGGGACTGAACCAAGATACTCATCACAGGCACGCTGTCCCAGAACTTGCCCTGCGTGTAGAAGGCTTCTCACAGAGCTCTCCTACAGAACACTGGGGAAGAGAAGGCAAGTTGTGGCTACCTGGGGCATGGGATTGATGGCTACAGTACACACAGTGCAGTGCCCGGAACCCTGAGCAAACAATTTCTAGGGAAGAGAGGACTAAGTATCCATGGAAATGGGGGAATTCCTAGAGCAACACACACATCCCCAAGACAAGATGCAAGTGCAGTAAGGATTAAGGAGGCCCCTATGCTTTGGCCTGGAGTGATTTTCTAAACTCATTCTATGGAATGTCCCTTGTTTTTTTCCTAATGCTCTTATTATCTTAAATGGTTCTCTCATTTATGAATGATTTCATTAACAGTAATATTGTAACCTTTTCCAATTTTATGGTTAAGCGGGGCTCATTGCTGTTCATTTAAAGGGCCCAAGAATCATCACTCTCCACAAGTTTCAAAACAACTCTAAGTTAACTGAATTCAAAACCTTCAACAAATATTTACTAAATTTTATTACATTTTATCCACTGTTTGGGGTACTGGATAGAATAAAAGTTTGCTTAGGACAGTCCCTAGCTTCAATGAACTTAAAATGGAATGGAAAATTCTGATTTGGACCCTAAATTATTTTGCAAGAAGAATGAGATAAGTGCTAAAATTGGGGCTTAAATAAAGCATAATGGGAACACAGGCAGAAGAGGTCAAGTCTAACAGGTCAGGTAAGCTTCAGGGAAGAGCTTGATGGTTTCTTGATTTAGTTAGGATTTGAATAGAAGGTCTTTAGGAGAAGAGATGAGAGTGAGTAATGAGATAGAAGAGGAAAATGAAGGGCCTAAGGACAAAGGGTGTGCCAGTGTAACCTACACTTGGAATACCTGAAAGGATAGGGGGCTAGTTACACCTTGCATAGACTCAGTCTTGTAATCTAAGGAGTTTAGCCTTAGTTAACAGCTAACATGGACACATTACAAACTTTTCCTTGTTTGGTTTTTGCAATGGTATGATTAGATGTGCTCTGTGACTGTTACTCTGGTAGCAGAAGATAAAAGGAGACAGACTAAAAGAATTTAGGGGAAAGGTAACAAGATCATAAAAGGAAGTTGGGTTAGCCAACAGAAAAATGGAAAAAAAAAAATACTGAACCTTTTAAGTATTAAGCAAAGTTATTTTCAAAACAAAGAACTCTTTCACCTCTCATAAATTAGTCAAAATTTGAAACAATGATTGTGATGTTGAAATGAAAATGGAACATTTGTATATAATCAGTGAATACATTAGTAAAATACTTATGGAAAGCAATTTGATAATATATTTTTAAAATCATATAAAATATTTCATTCATATATATATATATATATATATATATATATATATGAATGAAATATATATATATATTTTAGGAAGTACCAGGGATTGAACCCAGGACGGACCTTTTACATGGGAAGTAGGCACTCAACCACTCAAGCTATATCCGCTCCCCCATATATTTTTACCATTAAGAAAAATATCAAAATTCAAAGGAAATCTGTACAAAGAGAGTTACTGATATATTATTTATGATAGCAAAAATATTGAAACATCTTAGATGTATAACAAAAAAGATAAAATAAAAATTACAGTACAAAATTTGAAGGGCCATGCTCCTTCCAGAGGTTCTAAGGGAAAATCCATTTCTTTGCCTTTTCTAGCCTCTACAGGCCCCCTAGCCATTCCTTGGATTATGGCCTCTTCCCTCACCTTCAAAGCCAGCACTGTAGTATCTTCAAATCTCTCTCTTCTCCTCCCACTGCTTTTGTCATCATTGCTTTCTCTGAGAGTATCACTTACTGCTTCTGTCCCTATATCTTCTCTCTCTGACTTTGCCTTTCCTGTCCTGTCTCATAAGGGCCAATGATTACACAATTGGGCCCACCTAGATAATCCAGGATAATCTCCCAGGTCAAGATCCTTAACTTGATCACAAATTCAAAGTCCCTTTTGCCATATAAGATAACATATTCGCAGGTTCTGGGGTAGGACATGGACATTTTTGAGGAGTCATAATTCAGTCTACCACAGAATCATATTAAGACATCCTTCAAAGTGATTATGTGCCTGAGTTATAAAATAATTATGCTTATCTTTAAAGAAATGTAAAAACAACCAAACATCCAAAGGGATTGTAGTAGGCTAAGAAGTCACCTTGAAAAACAAAAGAATCAATTCATTAATCTTGTCACTGCTCTGTTATTGAGAAATTGCTTATTTGGAAGGGTCTTCAGAGCCTACTGCATATTCTTTTATACCCAGGTGTCTATCAACCCATGAATGGATAAACAAATTGTGGTGTATACACACGATGGAATATTATGCAGCTGTAAGAAGAAATGAAGTCGTGAAGCATATGACAAAATGGATGAACCTAGAGGACATTATGTTGAGTGAAGTAAGCCAGACACAAAAGGACAAATACTGTATGATTGTGCTATTGTGAACTTAATATATTGTGTAAACTCATGGAGTTAATAATTAGAATATAGGCTACCAGAAAATAGAATGAGGGTAGATAATGGAAAGCTGAGGGAAAATCTGTGCAGAATTAGTAAAAGGTTGTAAATCTTTGGAAATGAACAGAAATGGTGAAAGCACATCATAGCGTTTGTAACTATGTAGCATGACCGTGGTTGAAAGGGAAAGTCTAAAGACATGTATATTACTAGAAGGAAAAATAAAAAATATATAATGTAATTGTATATCATAGTGAAACCTCATGTGAACTACATGGGTAATAATTGCATATACATGGGTAATAATTGCATATAAAAGACTGTTTTTACAAAATATAAATACAAATAAACTAGAGAGACAGAAACAGAAAAGCAGCTAATTATGGCAGGGGAAGCATGGAGAGATTGAGAGGTGATGAGTTTTTGTTTGTTTTTTGGGTTTTTTATTATTATTATTATTATTATTATTGGAATAATGAAAATGTTCTAATAATGATCGAAGTGATGAATGCACAACTATGTGATTATACCAAATATCACTGATTGTACAGTCTGGATGGATTTATGATTTATTCATAGGTATCAGTAAAATTTGTTTTAAAAAAAGCAAAGCAAAAAAAAAACAAAAATTAAACGGAAGGGTAAGGGGTCATGATAGCTACAGTCATCTTGAAAAAGAAGAATAAAGTTTGAGGGCTCACACTTCCTGATCTTAAAACTTATTTCAAAGCCACAGTAATCAAAACAGTATGGTGGGGAAGCAGATGTGGCTCAAGCAGTTGAGCGCCTGCCCCCTACATGGGAGGTCCCTGGTTTGGTTCCCAGTGCATCCTGAAAAAATAAAAACAAACAACAAGCAAAACGAACAAGAAAATAAAAAAAAAAAAAAAAAAAAAAAAAAAAAAAAAAAAAAAAAAAACAGCATGGTACTGGCATGAGGACAGATATAGACCAATGGAATAGAATTGAGAGCTCAGAAATCCACCCTCACATTTATAGCCAACTGAGATTTTACAAGGTGGCAAAGTCCACTTAAATGAAAAAGAATAGTCTCTTCAACAAATTTCGTTGAGAAAATTGGATCTTAATTTGCTAAAAAAAAAAAAAAGGAGGACCCCTACTTCACACCACATACAAAAATCAAATCAAATTGGATCAAAGACCTAAATAAATGAGCTAGCACTATCAAACTCCTAGAAGAAAATACAGGGAAGCATCTTAGAATTTTGCATTAAGCAATGGTTTCTTAGACTTTTCACCCAAAGCCCAAGCAACAATAGAAAAAAATAGATAAATGGGACCTTATCAAGTGAAAAACTTGTGTGCATCAAAGGACTTTATCATCAAAGTAAAAAGTCATCTGACACAATGGGAGAAAATATTTGGAAACCACATAACCAATAATGGATTAACAGTGCATATAAGAAATCCTTCAACTTAACAACTAAAAGACAAACAACCTAATTAAAAACAAGGCAAAAGACTTACAACTTAACAACAAAAAGACAAACAACCTAATTAAAAACTAGGCAAAAGACTTAAACAGGTCTCTTTCCAAAGAAGATACACAAATGGCCAGAAAGCATATGAAAAGATGCTCAACATTTTTAGCCATCAGGGAAATGCAAATCACAACCACAATGAGATACCATTTCACACCCATAGAATGACTGCTATTAAAAAACGGAAAATTACAAGAGTTGGAGAGGATGCAAAGAAATAGGAACACCCATTTGTTGATGGTGGCAATGCAAAAGGGTGCAGCCATTGTGGAAGACAGTGGCGGTTCCTCAGAAAGCTAAGAATAGATCTAATATATGACCTGGCAATACCACTACTCTGTATATACCCAAAAGAATTAAAGGTAAAGACACTAACAGATCATTGCACACAAATGTTCACAGAGGCATTATTCACAATTTCCAAAGATGGAGGCAACTCAAGTGTCCATCAACTGATGAATGGATAAATAAAATGTGGTATAAAAAGGAATGAAGTACTGATACATGCAACAACACAGAAGAACCTGGAAGACATAATGTTGCATGAAATAAGCCAGACACAGAAGGACAAATATTGTATGATCTCACTGATTTGAAACAATTAGAATAAGAAACTCAGAGTCAGAATCTAGAATATAGGTTACCAGGGTGAAGATAGGTAAAGGGAAGTTAAGTCTAAAATGTACAGGGTTCCTACTTGGAATGATGGCAACGCTTTGATAATGAACGGTGGTGATGGTAGCACAACGCTATGAACACAATTAACAGCAATGAAATATGTATCTGAATATGATTAAAAGGGGAAATATTAGAGTATATATATGGTAACTGTATTAGTCAGCCAAAGGGGCGCTGATGCAAAGTACCAGAAATCTGTTGGCTTTTATAAAGGGTATTTATTTGGGGAAGAAGCTTACAGTCACAAGGTCCTAAAGGGTCCAACTCAAGGTACCATAAGAGGTACTTTCTCACCCAAAGTCATTTGCCACGTGTTGAGCAAGATGGTGGCAATGCCTATGAGGGTTCAGCCTGCCTTCTTCCTCTTCAAGCTCCGTGGTCCCAGCTCCTTCTGATCTCAGCTGTAGGCTGGCATAAGGCTTGTCTCTCTCCCTGGGACTCGTTTCCTTCTGGGCTCAGCTGCTCTGTTCTATTCACGAGATCAGCTGTAGACTATCAGACTCATTTCTCCTCTGGGGGGCCTCTTCCGTGTCTCATGAGCTGTCTCTCTTCCTCTATGTTCTTCTCCTGTGTATCTACTTCTGTGTGAGAGTTTTATCAGCCCACCAAGGGGCCTGGGACTCAACGCTGAGTCTCACTCTAATGACATGGTTGAATCCAAGCCCTAATCTTAACATAATTTAATCAGACACCTTAGGCGAATCTAATACAATCAAAGGGTTATCACACCCAGAGGAACAGACCAGTTTACAAACATAAGCTCTCTTTTCAGAATTCATAAATAATCTCAAACTGTCACAGTAACATTATTAAAAAAAATTGTTTTAATCCATGGAACTCCCCCTGTTCTTTTTTGGTATTATATTGGTATGACAGTGGTTGAAAGGGAAAAAAAAAAGTGCTATTATCAATTTTAACAAATGTTCCACACCCATGCAAGGTGTTGGTAGGTTTGGTATATGGGAATCCTGTTTTGGTTTTTTGGGGGATTTTTTGAGGTACCAGGGCCATGGATTGAACCCAGAACCTCATATGTGAGAAGCCAGAGCTCAACCACCGAGCCACATCAGCTCCCCTGAATTGGTTTTCTTGTTTGTTTGCTTGTTGTTTTTGGTTTTTTAGGAGGCACTGGGGATGAACCTGGAACCTCCCATGTGGGAGGCAGGCGCTCAACCGCTTGAATGACATCCACTCCCCGGAATCCTGTATTTTATGCGTAATTTTCTCTGAACCCACAACTTAAAGAGAAAAACAAAAAAAGATTAAAAAAAAAAAAAAAATGAGGGAGAGATTAAGACATCCCCAGATAAACAAAAGCTGAGAGTTCATTACCACTAGACCAGCTCTACAAGAGATGTTAAAGAGAGTTCTGCAGGTAAAAGGAAAGGACACTAGAAAGTAGACTGAAGCTGCAGGAAGAAATAAGTATCTCAAAAAGGGTAACAACATAAGTAAATATAAATGCCAGTACTATTGGATTTTGGGTTTGTAACTCCACTTTTTAATTCCTACATGATTTAAAGGCAAATGCAAAAAATGTAATGATAAATTAGTGGTTTGGGACTCATAAATATAAATATGTAATTTTTGTTAAGAACTATATAAAGGTCAGGGAGTGGGGAGCATAGGAACATAGGGTATGTATGCTACTGAAGTTAACTTGGTGTCAAGGCAGACAAGATTGTTATAGATTCAGGATGTTAAATTTAAGCACCATAGTAATTATAAAGAAAATATTGGAGAACATGCAAGCTCATAGAGACAGAAATTAGAGTACAGGCTCCCAGGGGCAGGGGGCAGGAGAAATGGAGAGTTAATGCTAATGGGTGTAGGGTTTCTGTTTGGGGCAGTGGGAAAGTATTATTAATAGAAGGTGATGAGGATACCACAATATTGTCAATGTGATTAATCCCACTGAACGGTGTGCTCAGGAGTGGTTTAGATGAGAAAGTTTATGTTGCATTTATATTCCCACAATTAAAAAAAAGAACGAGAGCAAAATGACAATTAAATGCAATATATAATCCTGGATTGGCTCTAACAAGGAAAAAGACTCAAAAGGATGTTATTTAGACATATGAAAAAAAACTAGAATACAGACTATAAACTTTATATCAATGTTAAATTTCTTAAACTGAGTAACTGCACATGGTCTTAGAAAATGTACATGGCAGTATTAAATGTTCAAGGAGCATGATGTATATACCCTACACTCAAGTGTTTAGAAAATGGATCAATGGATAAATAAATGGATAGTTTGACAGATACAGCAAATGTGGCTAAATGTCAAAGTTAGTGAATTTACTAATACAAAGTGCTAACAATAGGGAAAACTGCATGTGGGGGGGGAGTATATGGGAATTCTGTGTTTTCTCCATGGTTTTTCTGTAAACCTACAACTTCTCTAATAAAAAAATAAATATAAATAAAAAATTTTAAATGGTTGACCTGGGTATCTGGAGGGGGGTAGGGGTATGTTGAAGTTCTCTAAATGGGGTTCATATTATTTTTGCAATTGTCCTGTTAGTTTGAAAGTATTTCGAAATCAAGTGTTTTGTTTTGTTTTTTTTACAAATAAGGATATGGAATTAATTTGAAATGAAATAGATGACAGCAGAAAACAAGGAAAATTCAAGTATGATGTGACTGAAAAAGTTCAGTTTCAAGGTCTTCCCAAGGACCCTTCCAACCTAATATTATAAATATATACATATAATGGAGGTATGTAAATTTCTGCTTAGACTAAAGACAATGGAGTTGTTGTTGTTTTTTATCATTTCAGTTTTTTGTTTTTTGTGGGGTTTTTTTTGAGGTACTGGACCTAGTATGCAGGAGGCCGGCACTCAACCACTGAGCTACACTGGCTCCCCTGAGTTGGCTCCCTTGTCTGTTTGCTCATTGTTTGCTCTTTTTTTTTTAATTTTGTTCATTGTCTGCTCATTGATTTTTGCTCGTTGTCTGCTTGTTTTTGCTAATTGTCTGTACATTTTTCTTTAGGAAGCACTGGAACCATGTGGGAGGAGGGCGCTCAACTGCTTGAGCCACATCTACTCCCCATTTCAGTTTTACAATGCCCTAATTAAGAATGTAGAATTATGAAATTTCATTTTGGAATTATGAATAAAATATTTTGGTAATCAAAAAATAATAATAATAGCACACTCAATTCCAATAGCACATTAAACGAATTAAGACACCACAAGTAAGTGTGATTTATTCCAGGAATGCAAGGGTGAGTCAACCTAAGAAAATTAATGTAATACAGCACATTAATAAAGTAATTTTTGGAAAGGAACAAGTAAAAACAAATGACACAATCCTATATATAGTTAATCCCAAAGGATCTACAAGAAAACTAACAGAGCTAATAAGTGAATTCAACAAAGTTGTATGGTAGAAGATCTACATGCAAAGTGAGTTATGTTTCAACATACCAAAGTGAGCTGTGATGATGGACCACCCCCACCACAAAAAGCAAAGAGCATCTACAACTGCAGGCGAAACAGTTCTTTCCATCTGTCCCATAAGATCTAAACCCCCTCTCAGTCTGAAGCAGAGCAGGCATCACCATCCCAAAATCCTCAAGACTGAGGAATGAACAAACATAAAGGGGGGATGCAACTATGGACCAAAGTAGACTTATTATTGTTGCAATAATGGAAGACTTCTAACACTGATATAAAGATAGTGTTTACCAGAGGTTCTGAGGGGAGGGGAAGGGAGGAATAGAATAGATGGAACTGGGGTATTTAGTGGGCAGTGGAAGTGTTCTACATGATCTTACAATGATGGACACAGGCCATGTTAAATATCATCAAAATTTATAAAAGTGTACGGTCTAAAATGTAAACCATAATGTAAACCATTGACCATGTTTAGTAGCTATGTTTCACTATTTGTATATCAGTTATAACAAAGATACCATCCACATACAAAAAGGTATTAATTGGGAAGGAGAAAAAGGGGAGGATGTTGGGTATATGAGAGTCCCCTGTATTCTGCATGTGTCTTTACTGTGACCTAAAACTTCTTTGAAAACAAAATGAAAACCAGTAAGACCCTGGGGAATAAATGGAAGAAAATGCCACAGTATAGATAGGACACCAAATATTACAGTGGTGAAAGGCAAAATGTCCAAAAAAAAATTTTTTTTTAATTTTTTTCATTATTTTTTAATATCCTAATCTTTTAATTTTATTTTTAGTTTTTTTAAATTTTTATGTATTTTATTTCTTATATTTAAACATCATTATTATTTCATTTTCCTATTAATTGTATTTGGCTATTTTAATGGCTTCATTTTTGAAGACGCTTTGTGTTTTTTAAAGATTTATTTATTTTATTTATTTATCCCCCCCTTGCTGCTTGTGTTGCTGTGTCCATTCGCTGCGTGTCTTCTCTGTGTCTGCTTATCTCCCCCTTGCTGTGAGGTCTTGCCGCATCAGCCCACGGCGCCACGCAAGCAGGCCTGCCCTCACAAGGAGGCCCTGGGAAGCGAACCCGGGGCCTCTCATATGGTAAACGGGTGCTCTATCCATTGCGCCACACCCGCTTCCTGCCGTGAGGTTGCTGCATCAGCCCACCGCACCGCTCAGGCCGGCGTGCCCTCACAAGGAGGCCTCGGGAAGCGAACCCGGGCCTCCCATATGGTAAACGGGGGCTCTATCCACTGAGCCACACCCGCTT
>JAQZBX010103895.1:0-11009 GCA_029593785.1 Cabassous unicinctus | reverse complement strand
TTTCTAGTTAAGCATTATTTTGTCACCCTGTTTTATATATACTACATTTCAATTTTGAACTGATATTTTTCCATTTTTCTTATTTTCTAATTTCTTCCAATTCATTTTTTGAGTTTTATTTTAAAAATATGATGTCTTATATATTGTTTCATTTTCTTAATGACTTTTTTCTTCTTTGAGAAAGTATATTTCAGTACATCATGTAAATCATGATGAAGACCTTTGATTCATTTGTTTGGGGTTACTCTGCACTTACTCCTTTTCTCACTAGAATATTTGGTACTTGAAAGTAACATGAATTTTTTTCTGTTGGTATTTATATGATTAAAAAAAATTATAGACAGAAGTGAGATTCAACATAGCTTTCCCAACAACACAGAACTTTTTCTGTGTCTAGATTTTTTATGAAATTTTTTAAAATATGAAAGCTTTCTTCCTGATATTTCTGGATTCTATACTTCTACCACTTTTAAAAATGCATCTTCTCTCTCATTTCCTCTATTGCACCCATCGTTGTATATGTTTTTCTACATGTGACTAAGGAATATCCCTTTTAACATATACTCCTCTCTTGAAGTGAAACATGTATTACCAAATTACCAAAATCTAGTCATTCTCGAAAAATGTCTATATATTTTTAAAATAAATTATCTGTTATTTTCAATATATGATTTACATTGTTTTTCATTTCTGAATCATCTTAGTTTTGCATATTTATATGTATTTTTTCCTACAATTATTAGATTTTAGTTTTTTACATTTAAAGTTCTTTGTTTTTATGCTTTATATTTGAGCTAGTTGACTTAGAGTTATTAACTTCCTTTCTATTTAGTTTTAAATCAATCTATTTTCATACATATTTGGTGTTATGTTGGTGAGGGGCAGTTCATATCAGCGAATTTTTAAAAATTTCTCTTGCTTTAGATTCACAATCACATATGCTCAGGGTCATTTATATCTGGACTACAATATTCCCACCATATGGCTTTATACCTATCATCAGGCACACACACCAACATCACCCAAAGTAATCGTTATATTTCCCATGGTCCCCAAGGATTGTCCTTAATACTTGTCTTTGCTCCACTAAAAGTACTGTTTTCTAAATAATATCTAGAAAGAATAAATTCATTTAATATGGTTTACTGAATTGTTAAAATTTAAGAACACATCAAAATATTTCAGGCATATTCTACCATAAACTTATTATTAAAACTTGAACACATGGACATTAGTAAGAATTGAGTTCTTCAAAACCATAAAAATGTAGGTATCCTACAATTAACTCCCATTCCAGGATTTCAGAAATGCACTCACAGGATGCTATAACCTGAGGACTTTCTCTTGCTCACTGAGCAGATGGTCATTTGTGGAAGTCATCTACTCTGTTCATAGCTGCATCTATAAAACCCACTGTGAACATTAGATTCAATAGTGAAATACTGAAAACCTTCCCCATGAGATCTAGCCAGAGCAATTGGGTAAGAAAAAGAAATAAAGTCATCCAAATTGGAATGGAAGAAGGAAAGCTATCCTTATACACAGATGACATAACCCTTTTAAATACAAATTCCAAAGAATCCACAACAATACTAATGCAACAATAAAGACATTAAGCAAATTGCATTGTACAAGATATACACACAAAAGTCAGTTTTGTTGATATAGTAGAGGGAAAAAAGTAATCTGAAATGAATTTTTTTCAAAATCCATTCAATTAGCCTCTAACAAATTAAATACCTAAGAATGAATTTAATGAAAAGGTGAAACACTTGAACACAAGGAAACATTACCTGAAGGAAACTGAAGAAGACCTAAACATATGGCAAGACATGCATTGTTCATGGATGGTAAGACTCAGTATAGTTCTAATATCAATATTACCCACAGGGAACTACAGATTCAATATAATAGTTATAAAAATCCCAGCAGCCATTTTTTAAAAAGAAACAGAATAACTGATTCTCAAATTTAAATGGCTTCAATTAGTGTCTTGAATAGGCAAAACAATCACCTTTCTCCCTTGTGAGATTGGGATAGATTAATTTATAGGACATGAGGACTTTTGCTGAGATCTGGCTGATGTAGGTAGGAATTTGGGGGATCCTCAGGGATAATGGGATTCACAGAAATTTGGGTTGTAAATCTCCCTGGTAATGGAGGGTGACTAGGTTCCTGTAAGTCTCATGGGGACTCAGAGGCAAGAATGTGGAATAACTCTGAGACCAGAGCTGTGTTTCTCCTTTGGGGGATTTTCCTTCAGGCTGGGTGCAGTCTTGGGTTCTCAGAAGGAAGTGGAGGTCTCTGAAAGAACAAATAATTGACCATCTCCCCTCCCCTGTATACCCTAAATCATAGGAGCTGCAGTTAGTTAAGCGTACTAAAGGTATGAAACTTCATTCAACATCACTAGTGACCAGTAAAATTCTTAAGAATCTAGAAAGTCTCACAGCTACATCTTTTGGAATGAACATGATCTGGGTGAGGAAGGGCTTAAATAGGGAAGGTGCACACTCCAGGCTGCTGAGAGGGTTGCTCAGGTCTTTAGTCAGAGATACAATTGTTTTTGACCACCTGTAGAGAAGTTCTAATATCAAGGATAATCTTCCAAGAAGAAAGAGCAATCATAAACATTTATGCACCTAACAGGGATGCCTCAAAATACATGAGGAAAACATTGAAAAACTTAAGTGGAGAAATAGATGCACCTACAATTATAGTGGGGGAATCACCATTAGACAGAAAATCTTGACAAAGAATTAAGAATGAAACAAAGACCTTACTTAACACATTTGAGGATCTGGATGTATTAGACATATACAGAACACAACCGAAATACAGTGGGATACACATTTTTCTCAAGTGCACATGGATTATACTCCAAGACTGACAACACGATAGGACACAGAAAAAATCTCAACGAATTCAGAAAGATTGAGAATATGCAAAGTAATTTGTCTGACCACAATGAAATGAAAAAGGAAATCAGTGATGGCCAGAGAACATGATTAGGGACAAAGATATGGAAGATAAACAACATAATCTTAGAAAAAGAGTGGGTCAAAGAGGCAATCTCAAAAAAAAAAAATCAGTAACTACCTTGAAACAAATGAAAATGACAACACAACACATCAAAACCTATGAGATGCAGCAAAAGCTGTACTGACAAGGAAATTCATAGCCATAAAAGCATATATCAAAAAAGAAGAGAGAGCTAAAATTGAAGACCTAACTGCACACCTGGAGGAATTAGAAAAACAACAGCAAACTACACCGAAGGAAGTAGAAAGAAGGAAATAAAGACTGGAGCAGAACTAAACAAAATATAAAATAAGAAAGCACTAGAAAAAATAAAACAAAACCAAAACCAAAAGTTGGTTCTTTGAGAAGATCAATAAAATTGACAAACCCTTAGCCAGACTAACAAGGAAAAAAAGAGATGAGGTGCATATACACAAAATAAGAAATGAGGACGGGGATATCACCACTGACCCCACAGAATTAAAGTGTATCATAAGAGGATACTTTTAAAAATTATATATCAACAAGGATGATAATTAGAGGAAATGGAAGAATTCCTAGAAGCTCAGAAGCAGCTTACATTGATGAAAGAAGAAATTGATGAACTCAACAATCCAATTACAAGTAAGGAGATAGACTCAGTCATCAAAAACCTCCCAACTAAGTAGAGCCCAGGATGAGACAGCTTCACAGGTGAATTCTACCAAACATTCTGGAAAGAACTGACATCACTCCTGCTTAAACTCTTCCAAAAAAATAGAAGTAGAGGGAACATTGCCTAACTCTTTCCATGATGCCAATATTACCCTAATACCAAAGCCAAACAAAGATGCCACAAGACAGGAAAATTACACACCAATCTCTCTAATGAAACTAGATGCTAAAATCCTAAACAAAATACTAGCTAATCATATTCAACAACATATCAAATAAATTATACACAATGACGAAGTGGATTTCATCCTGGGCATGCAAGGATGGTTCAACATAAGAAAATCAATGGGGAAGCAGGTGTGGCTCAATGGATAGAGCTCCCGTTTACCATATAGGAGGCCCCGGGTTCACTTCCCGGGGCCTCCTTGTGAGGGCAGGCCAGCCGCACCGCGCGGCCTGGTAGGCTGATGCAGGAAGACCTCACAGCAGGAAACGGGTGTGGCTCAATCAATAGAGCCCCCGTTTACCATGCGGGAGGCCCTGGGTTCGCTTTCCGGGGCCTCCCTGTGAGAGCAGGCCGGCCCGTGCGGCGCGGTGGGCTGATGCAGCAGGACTTCACAGCAAGGGGGAGATAAGCAGACACGGAAGAAACACACAGTGAATGGACACAGTAAAAGACAAGCAGCAAGTGGGGGATAAATAAATAAATAAATAAATCTTTAAAAAAAAGAAAAGAAAAGAAAAATCAATGTAGTACACCACATAAACAGATTGAAACAAAAAAAATCACATGATCATCTCTATAGACACAAAAAAAACATTTGACAAAAAACCTGCACGCTTTCTTGATAAAAACACTGCATAAGAAAAAGACTCAAATATTTAGACATAAACTTAACCAAAGACATAAAGGATATGCATTTAGAAAACAACAAAACATTGTGAAATAAATAAGGCAATTGGAAGGATACTCCTTGTTCATTAGTTGGAAGACTACATATCATTAAGATGTCTAAACCACCCAAACTCATTTGCAGATTCAAATGCAATCCCCCCAAAAAAAACCCAAAAATCCATTTTCTGTAGAAATGGCAAATCCAATTATCAAATTTATTTGGGAAAAGTAAGGGGACAGGAAGAGAGAAAAATACCTTTTAAAAAGAACCAAGTTGAAGAACTCTTACATCCTGACTTAGCTACATTGGTAAAAAAACAGCAGGGTACTGGCATAAAGGTAGACATATTGACCAATGGAATCTAATTCAGTATTAACAAATAGACCTCATCTATTGCTCAGTGATATTGTCAAAGCGCTCAAAAACACTAGCTGGGACAGAGGAGTCTATTCAATAAATGGAGCTGGGAGAACTAGGTATCCATAGATAAAACAAAGAAAAAAGACCTGTGTTTCACAACTTTAACACAATTTAACATAAAATGGATCAAGAAACTTAATATAAAAACTAGTATCATAAATCTCCTAGAAGAAATTATAGGGAATCAAACTCAATAACTTTTGTTATGTGCCAGTTTCTTAAAGCTTACACCCAATGGATGAGCAAAGAAAGAATAAAGAGATAAATGGAACTTCATCAACATTAAACACTTTTGTGCTTCAAATAAGTTAGCTAAGAAAGTGAAAAGGGAGCCTAGTCAATCAGAGAAAACTTTTGGAAACCACATATAAGGTAATGGTTGGATCTCAATGTTATATAAACATATCACACAACACAATGATAAAAAGAGAGGGGAGGGGGAGCAAATGTGGCTGAAACAGTTGAGCTCCTGCTTCCCATATAGGAGGTCCTGGGTTTGATTCAGAGAGCCTCCTGAGAAAAAAACACTACAACAAGCAAACAAATGAAAAAACCAAGTCAGGGAAGCCAATGTGGCTGAGTTGCTGAGTGCTGGCTTTGCATATATGAGGTCCCAGTTTCAATACCCAGCCCTGGTACACCCCCCAAAAAAAGACAAGGGAGATGTCATATAGGACCCCGTATAATTCCATTAGACCTTTTCCATAATGTGAAATATATCTAAAATAAAGATTAATATTTATAAAAAGGAAAACAGACAAGCAGCCCAGTTTAAAAATGGGCAAATAACTCAAAAGACGTTTTTCCAAAGAAGAAATAAAAATGGCCAAAAGGTAAATAAAACAATGCTCACATCATGAGCTATTAGGGAAATGCAGATTAAAACTTCAATGATATATCATTTGACTCCTTACAGATGGGCCGTTATTGAAAAAAAAAACAGAAAAGTACAAGTTATAAAATTGTGGAGCCTCTGTGGAAGTCAGTTTGGCAGTTCCTCAAGAAGCTAAATATTGAACTGCTATATAATCCAGCAATCCCATTTCTAGGAATACATTCAGAAGAACTGAAATAAAGGGCATGAACAGATATTTGCACACCAATATTCATAGTGATATTGTTCACAATTGCTAAAAGATGGAATCAATCCATGTCCATCCACCAATGAACTGATAACAAAATGTGGCATATACATATGATGTTATATACATTAAGTTGTAAGAAGAAATAAAGACAGGATGCACAGGACAACATGGATGAACCTTGAGGACATTATGTTGAGTGAAGTAAGCTAGACACCAAATGAAATATACTTTATTTTCTTACTAATATGAACTAAATATGATGAATAAACTCATGGAGTTAAACTATAATGTACAGGTACTAGGACAGAGAATAAGGGTTGAGAAGAGGGAGCTGACACTGAATGTTTGTAGAATGTAATTAATAAGGTGGACTGTAATTGTGCAGAAATGGATAGAATTGATGATAACACATTTTAGTGAGTATAACTAACTGCCAATTTATAAATGTAAATGTGGGTGAAAGGGGTAGCCTAAGAATGTGACAGTATACTAGGGACTCACTGTAGAACATAGTGGTTTCAGTCATGGATGATGACTGTGATTAATATTACAAAAATAAGAATGTTACCCTATTACAAGTTGTTAAGAATATCAAAATACATGGGGAAAATACAGCTAATGTAACATATAGACAACAGGTGACAGTAATTTTGTAATATTTTTACAACAAAGGCCAAGAAGATATTATAATATTGCTAAGGGTTAAAAATGGGGACATATAAGGGGTATGGGACTTTTCCTTTTAGAGTAATTCTGAAATGGAGTGAACTGTTGACAACACAACTCTGGATTGAACTGAAAGCTATTGACTGTTCACTTTGGTTGGATTGTAAAAAGGAGGGTACCATATAACCCAGCGAACCCCATGGTGAATGATGACCTGTGGTTAACAGTATAAATATGAAAACACTGTCTCATGAAATACAACATATATACAATACTAATACATGTTGTTAATAATAGGATGGTTTGTAGGAAAATACACAAATATAAGCTATGGACTATAGATCACAGTAATATTATAACATTCTTTCATCATTTGTAATAAATGACACAACAATGAAAGGTGTTGTGGCGGGACAGTATATGGAAATCTTGTATGATATGCATGATGTTTGTTTAAAAATAGTCAAATATAAGACAAAAAAATAAGGCAATGAGAAGCACATTTGCAAGGTCTGTTTTCAGGTTTCATACATGCCTTAACAGTGAGGAGCTGGAGTACAGGAATGGTTTATTAATTCAGTGGGCCCAGAGTTTTGGGAGATGTACTGATCACCTGAAAACTGCAGCACTTCTTTAGAATTCCAGATTCCTTTTTTGTAAAGTTTTTAATCATACTCTCCATTAACCTCAAACAACTGGACTCAACTTTGTGAGTTCACATTCAATAGTGAGTTAACACACTCTACATTTTACACTGAAAATAAAACTCAGACATCTGATGAACCTCCCCATTACCTCAAACTGAACTCTACCAAATTTTTCTCCTCATTCTGCCATGTCATTTTCATCACTGGAAACCTTCAAAAGCATGTCACTTAAATATTTATCTCTTTTTCCTTCCCAATAACATTTTTAAAATTTACTATTGTTGTCCAGAACTGTTTACTGTTGGTGTCCAGCTAAATTTACAAAAAGCTAATTTTGACCTGGAGATATATATATTCCCCTTTGGGGTGGGCAGATCATAGCAACTCATCCTAACACTAGTTCACTAGCACCATGATTTATTAACTTCACCACACTACCAATTATTTGCAAAAAGGTTTTCTTCCCCATTGTTAGACTGTGAACTTCATGTAGTTAGGAACTGCTGTACCCTAGGTGCCTGGATCAGAGAGGGCACTCAATATATATGTGTTGAATTCATCTATGAATTTATCAGAAGGAAAATGGAAAAAGATAAGGCAGGTACATTGTATGTACGTACCACATACGTACTATGCCGATCTTTTGCAGTGTTTTTATCAGGAAAGTGTGCTGTATTTTCTCGAATGCTTTTTCTGCATCTACAGAGATGATCATGTGATTTTTTTCTTTCAATCAGTTTATGTGGTGTATTATATTGATTTTCTTATGTGAACCATCCCTGCATACCCTTGATGAAACCCACTTGATCATGGTGTATAATTCATTTGATATGTTGTTGAATGCCATTAGTCACCATCTTGTTGAGGATTTTAGCATCTAGGTTCATTAGAGGGATTGGTGTGTAATTTCCATTTCTTGTGGCATCTTGATTTAGCTTTGGTATTAGGGTAATGTTGCCGTCATAGAAAGAGTTAGGCAATGTTTCTTCTACTTCTATTTTTGGGAAGAGCTTAAGCAGGATTTGTGTTGGTTTTTTCCAGGATGTTTGGTAAAATTCACCTGTGAAGCTGTATGGGTCTGGGCACTTCTTAGTTGGGAGGTTTTTGATGACTGAGTCTTTCTCTTTACTTGTAATTGGACTGTTGAGTTCATCAATTTCTGCTTTTGTCAATGTAGGCTGCTTGTGAGTTTCTAGTAATTAGTCAATTTCCTCTATATTATCATTCTTGTTGTTATATAACTTTTCAAAGTATCCTCTTATGATACTCTTAATTTCTGTGGGGTCAGTAGTGATATTCCCTTCCTCATTTCTTATTTTGTGTATTTGCATCTGCCCTCTTTTTTTCTTTGTTAGTTTGGCTAAGGGCTTGTCAATTTTTTTGATCTTCAAGAACCAGATTTTGGTTTTATTTTTTTCTACTGCTTTCCTATTTTTTATTTCATTTAGCTTTGCTTTAATATTTGTTATTTCCTTCTTTCTACTTCCTTTGGGGATAGTTTGTTGTTGGTTTTCCAATTCCTCCAGATGTGCAATTAGATCTTCTATTTTAGCTCTCTCTTTTTTGATATATGCATTTATGGATATGAATTTCCCTCTCAGTACACCTTTTCCTGCATCCCATAGGTTTTGATATGTTGTGTTGTCATTTTTACTTGTTTCAATGTACTTACTGATTTCTTTTGATATTTATCTTTCACCCACCATTTGTCTAAGAGTATGTTGTTTAACTTCCATATCTTTGTTCCTAACTTGGTTCTCTGGCACTTACTGATTTCCAATTTCATTCCAATTACTTTGTATAATCTCAATCTTTTGAGATTTTATATGTGGCCTAGCACGGAGTCTATCTTGGAATATGATCCATGTGCACTCGAGAAGAATGTTTATCCCGCTGTATTTGGGTGTAGTGTTCTGCATGTGTCTATTAGGTCCAGCTCTTCTAATGTACTATGCAGAGTCTTTCTTTCTTTATTGATTTCCTGTCAAGACGTTCTATCTAATGGTGATAATGGCATATTAAAATCCCACACTGTAATTGTGGAGGCATCTATTTCTCCACTTAGGTTTTCCAGGGTTTGCCTAATGTATTTTGAGGCACCCTGGTTAGGTGCTGAAATTTTTATGACTGTTCTTTCTTCTTGAAAGATTACCCCTTTCACTAATATACAGTGTCCATCTTTGTCTCTTACAATAACTTTGAATTTAAAGTCTATTTTGTCAATAGATTGAACAGGAGGTATTTAGTGGGCCATGCAAGTATTCTGCATGATATTATAATGATGGACACAGGACACGGTAAATATCAAAATTTTATAAAAGTACAATCTAAAATGTAAATCATAGTATAAATCTTTGACCATGTTTAGTAGCTATGTTCACTATTTGTTTATCAGTTATAAAAAAAGTACTATCCACATATAAAAAGGCATAAATATGGGGGGTAGGAAAGTGGGAGGATGTTGGGTGTATAAGAGTCTCCTGTATTCCGTGTGTGACTTCGCTGTGACCTAAAATTTCTTTGAAAACAAAATGAAAAATAGTGACACATTGGGGAATGAGTGGGGGAAGGTGCCATGGTACAGACAGGACACCAGATATTGTGGTAATAAAAGGCAAAATGTCAAAACTACTTTTTTTGTTTTATATTTTTCATTTTTTTAATATCCCAATCTTTTAATTTTATTTTACTTTTTAAAAATTTTTTATGTATTTAACTCATATTTAAACATCATTCTTTCATTTTCCTATTTGTGTTCAGCTACTGTAATGGCTTCCTCTTTCAAGAACCTTTGGATCAGAGATGGGTTGCAACTGGGGTGGGGGGGATCGTTGGTGTCAGGTGTCAGGGATGGGGGATGCATGGGAGAAAGTTCACCTGAGAGTACATATAAGCTATGTAAAAATGTTCAAATATTCACGGGACATTGTTGACAGTGGGTGGAGACATACAAAATAACTGAGAGAATACAGAATTTCCATCCTGGAGAGCTCTGCCACATTCTCTAAGGGAGCAGCAACAGTCCCCCAAATGAAGGGGCAGTGACTGGTGATGGAGGTTGATCCACTGATGGGCCCTTGATATTGATGACTAGGCTTATGAGCCTTTGCTCTAGAAATTGAAACTTAGCCTACTCTTATGGGGTGCCTAAGGGTTGTCTCCTGAGAGCCTCCTTGTTGCTCAAATGTGGAATCTCTCTAAGTCAAACACGGCATATGAATATATTACCTTCCCCCCAGCATAGGACATGACTCCTGGGGATGAGCATCCCTAGCACCGAGGGATTGCTACCAAGAACCAACTAGCAATGCAACTGGAAAAAGACCTTGGATAAAAGGGGGGAAATACAGAGAAAAATTAGTTTATATGGCAAAGAGATTTCAAAGTGATTCGGGAGGTCATCCCAGAGGTAACACTTATGCACATCTCAGCAGGATCTCCTAGAATTCCAAAGTGGATACTAGCCCAAATAGTGAGGCTCCTGGTGGCTCTGGAGACACCCAGGTACTATGGTCAGAGCGGATAGCTCTGGAGTTTGGTGCCTTGTTGCGAGAGAGAGAGTCTGGAGTGTGGAGGGGGCGAGCGGCGCGGCGCCGACAGCTTCAGCCGCGTCTGGCCGA